>JANHGD010002859.1:72926-90335 GCA_027560375.1 Imantodes cenchoa
GGATTGCAAATCCTAACTCCCACCCCACCCAGAGTAATCACAATGACAAATCCTAACACTCACTACACCATAGAGCAATCACAATTGCTCTATGGGATTTGGCAACCACAATGCCAAATCCTAACCCCCACCTCACCATAGAGCAATCACAATTCCTTCACTAACCTGTTTTCTAGCTCTGTTCTCTGCCACCACATGCAGGGCAACAAAAGAAGACTGTGGGACTAAAGAAAAAAGTTCAATCAGACTTTCCAACTTCTCAGGAAAAAAAAGATCTTGCGAAGTTGGAAGGTCTGATTGAACTTTTTTTTTTATTGGTAGTCCCAAAAGTTCTTCTTTTGTTGAAGAAGCTTCATCCTTCACCTCCCTGCCTCTTTTCATCCTCTGCCCCCCACTTCCTCGCTTAATGCCCATGGCACCAGTGTGTTGCTCAGCCTCCTGCCCTGTTGCAGTGGTGAGCAAGGAGAAGAAGCTTCGTCCTCCACCTGCCCACCAACTCGCTTAGTGGACATAACAATCCCCCCCATGTCATGTTGGCAGCAACCAGACAGAATGGGTGGCCGGCCAGCTGCACAAGATCTTAAGTAGGGCTTACTTTAGGGGTAGGGCTTATATTCGGGGTAGGCATGAAAATCGTGCTTTTGTTTTTAGGGTAGGTCGCATTTTTGGGGAAACACAGATCGCATGTTCCAAATTCATTCAATGCATATATCAAGACCCCAGGAGTATTCCTTTTGTCTAGTAGAAGATGGAATGGTGGAATGTTTACAAAAATACAGCAAAAAGCAGAAGATAAAACTCTATAGTTTTAACAAAACTATGCCAGCAAATCTGGAGAAAGATAAAATGATCAACAGATTGGAACGTATTAGTTTGTATACCAATACCAAAGAAAGGCGATTTAACAGAATGTTTGAACTATGAAACAAAGTCCTCCACCACCACCCCACTGCCTTGCTTTGTGGCTGCAGCAACGGTGCATCGCTCAGCCTCCTGCTCTGTTGTAGTGGTGAGTATGAAGAAGAAGCTGGCGATCTGCATGGGGCTGCTGGAGCCACCACCACGAGGCCAGGCAGTTGTCAGCACATTGATAGCCTGGCTTCAGGGCCCTCTGGTAAGCCACTGCAGGGCACGTGGGCAGCTCCGCACCCCTGCCACACTTTGTCCTCTGCTCCCTCACCGCTTCACTTAGTGGCCATGGCACAACTGCACTACTTTGTATTCTAACTCACCCCACCGTCTTGCTTCATCCTCCACCAGAGGTGGGTTCCTACCAGTTCGGACCTGTTAGCCTGAACCAGTAGTGACCCGCTGGTAATGTCACGGTGATGTCATGGAACCGGTTCTGTCGGTGCCAGTCTGTGGGTGCCACCATCTTTTTTTTTTGGATTTAAAAAATAATAATTTTTTTCCAGGTTTTTATTCTTCTGCGCAGTTTCTGTGAGTTTCTGGCACTGTTCATGCGTCGCCATCTTGATTTTGGCTTAAACGTTTTAAAAAATATATATTTTTAAAAAAAAATCCCGTTTTTTTTTCTTCTGCGCATGCACAGAAGCTGAGTTTCCAGCCTATGTCACCATCTTGTTTTCGGCTTTTTTCCCCATAAGCTCAGCCACTGGTGTGGGAGGAAGCTAACCGGCAGTGAGGTAAGTTAGAACCCACCCCTGTCCTCTACCTCTCCTTGCCTCCTTCTCTATTGCAGCCATGAAAAAAATAAGACCACTCCGAAAATAAACCCTGGTGCTTATTTTGGCAAGCAAAAATATATAGACTGGGTCTTATTTTCAGGAAAACACAGTAATCTGCTGGATTGCATCAGCAGGTAGGTACTATGACAGTTCCTCAAGTAATTTGGCAGTGTACAACTTTATTAGCTTTGACTAGCACTTTACTTATACCCAGAAGCAAACTTTCCCAATCTAGGAGTACATTATATGACAATTCCCACTTGTTCTTTTATATATTTGTGGGGGTTTCTGCATGGAGGAATCTTTTTTCTCAAATAGCAAAAGCTTCTAAGACTGGTCCCTTTCAAATCAGAGGCTGCTTTGAATAATTACAACCAATTAAAAAAGGTAAGACATAGCAACATCCTTTGGGAATGAACTGACTATGCACATTCCAGTGGAATGTCTCTCCTGTAACTTTAAAGCTTTATCTACATATGACATTACAAAATATGAATTTCCCATTGATCTGAACGTCTTAGTGGGTTATTCTTGGAAGCCAACTGTCTATGCTCCCTGACACATAAAGGACAATGATTAGAGATAACAATTACCTTGCCACACTCTCTATAATACACTGTGACTATCACTATCTTAATTTGCCATTTGGAAATAATAGATCAATGTACAAAAGAATGAAGTCTTTTTGTAGTATTTGAAGTATTTTTTGCATACTTTGTGTTTTTTTCATGCTATCCAGGATTTATTTTGGATGCAAATGTGATGATTTTGCTTTTAAAACCTGTAAATTAAAAAAATGTATTAGTGTTCTGTCATTTTCACTTATATCAACAGTCTTATTATCTGCAATTTGTTCTTAGTCACATTTAGCATATTTTGTGTCAGTTGTATCTCTTGATTACGAATATGACAGAAGTAAAAAAAAACAAAAACCAAACAGAAGCAACAGGTAGTCTTTGTTCTTCTAAAAATTTATATGTATTTTATAAGCATTGAAATTGCTGTCATTCAAGTACAGAATTGGAATGTGTCAGAATTGGAATCAAGTTTCAACTGATATATTAGCAGCAGGTTGCTTTCTTGCCCCTTTCCTTCATGTTTCTCTCTGAAACCAAACTCTGGGGCTGCAGCTTGGTAAGCAAGCTGTGGGGGGGAAGGGGGAGGCTACCTCAAACAATGAAATCTTGATGATCTGCTGAACTGTGACTGAAATTTGTGACCTGCTTTGAGGCAAATCAAATTCTGCAACAAAAGTCCTTATAACTATCAGCAAGTTCCTGACAGAATGTCAACACAATAGTACTAAATATTGCAAATGAGTCATGCTGGGAACCATCAGACATCATATGCTGCCATGAAATAATTATAAGAACTAGATGTATTCATTTATATGTATTTTTATCACATAAAATAAATATATCTCGTAGCCTCATATGTGTACTAAACATAGAAAATCTTTGTTTGGTACAAAGCACGCTGGCAAAAAAATCACTTACAAATTAGAGAAATTGAGATGTGACAATGAAGTTCCCATCTGGTATCTTTTGGATGTATTAATGACTCTCTGTTTTGTTTCACTGGAATGCCTGCACTGTTGTTCTAACTGCATTCTTGAGTCTCAATTATTCCTTCACAATAGTTTTTACATTTCACACCATTCATGTACTTTTTGATTAATTTTCATTGGAAGTTGTTACTGTGATGGGTCTCTGTGCCATTAAAGATAGATTATGATAAAGCCAAAGTAATAGAAAAAGAAAAAGAAGAGTCTATAGATTACATTCATTATCCATGTGACTATGGCTTGATAAGGGCTTCTTTGCAACAGGATTAATTTATATCATGTTTCTGAAAACATAGGACTAAAATATTCAATATAATGAAATATATCATTTTCTTTTGGGAGTGATATTAATAATTTCTATAGACATATTATACGATAATATCTTTCTATATGCACACACACACACACATTGTGTGTGTCTCTGTGTGTGGTATAATGCACCTTACATGCAAAAAGGCTTGTGATTAATAGTTTTGGAAAGAATAAACTGTTTCTGAATTTCTTAATCTGGTATTACTTCAATATGATTTTGAAGCACCTGTGTGGACACTAGAAATCATTAATCATATAGCTCAATATTTTGTATATGCTAGAGAATAAATAGAGCTGATTCTAATGAAGAAGAGGACTCTTTAATTTAGAATGCACTTGTAACTTCAGTTTCTGCATCTTGCCACTTGTCTCTCTCATTATCTTTTCATTTTATTACACAACTAATATATTTCTAATTTAATTGGTATGCATTTGTGCAAATGTTCTACATGCCCTTCAAAACAAGAATTATGGAACAGTTATCCTGTACAAATGCAGGATAACTGTTATAGAGGTATTATATACCTATTTTACTTATTAAATACTTTGATGTATCAACTCTCTCTATGAGGATGAGATAATCCTTATAAGATATATGAGATTCATACATCATCTTATTTGATGATGCAATCCTGGGTTTTAGAATCTGGATCTTAACTCTGTAGATATTATTTGGTTTTACCTATTTCTTTTAATGGATTTAGTATCGTAAGAAGATGCATAGATTTCTGTCTTAGTCATCTATTTCCAAATTAATGCTTGTATTACCTTCTGCAATCCGCTGGGTTACAGTCATGTTGAAATACAAGTACAGGAGCCAAGCTACTTAGGGAACAATATTGTAATGCTCTATCACATCTTGAAAGCACCAGAGTGGGACATGCATAGATATTAAGAATGCTTTAAGGAAAGAGGAGTAACTAAAATTTTACCAGATATTGCAAGGAACTGTGAATATTTGTTTTAAAAGGAAATATACTTCTTGATTCCTATTACAACACTTCATATTAAGGTACTTATAGTGGAACCAAACTTATTTAATGTCTGACTTATTCAACAAGAGCCCATTTGAGAGAGCACATCTTGTTTTTCTTGCAGGAATAGTAAACTTGGAGTTCAGTTTTAGAAGGCTGGCAGGCAGCACAGTGAGCTGAAGAATGGTGAGGGCAAAGAGTAGATATCCTGCAGCTCTGTGTCTCACCTCTTTCTATGGTTCAGTTTCTCTATCCCATGGCAACTCATTTGTCTGAGTGTGGCAACAGAAAATAATGTTGGCATTGCTTGTTAAATGGCCTATCCAAGGATCAGGACCCAGAGCACAAAGGAACAAATTACTGCTCAGTAGGCAGGTTGCCTCATATATCCAGACTGCTGGATACAGTCAAAGGGTCTTCTTTTATTAGACAAAGGGTCAGGTTTATTTTAGACAGAGAGTAACAGTAAGGTTTCTGAAACAAAGAGTCAGACATTAGGATATGGGTTTCTATTTCTTCAAAAAAGGAGACCAGGCAAGCAATAAAAAGAATGTCAACTCAAAACTGCTTTGTTTCCTTTGCCCGCTTAAACCAACACTGAGCAATAATAAACAAGAGAGAATACCAGGCAGATACCGAAAGAATTAATTTTAAAAGCATAATCTGAAAATGAGACAGTGTATAAAGAGGAAGTATGGTATGGAATTTAGAATATTGGTTTAGGACCATGAAGGCCCAATAAAAGAGAGAAACGTAAATATGATACCCTGATTTCCTTAAGCCAAGCAGGCAAATGTTTAATAATACCTATGCTGAAAAATGTATTCACTAGATTTACAAATTGTATTAAACCAAAATGAATTATAAACACATTAGAATAATATATCTTATATTCATCACAGATATTAGTTGTCAAATGAAATAAACATGAAATATAATCCTGACTGATAGCAAAAGACAAATCGTTTTTACATTTGTTCTCTTCCTCAATTACTTTTATCCAGTTATTTGTGGATGGGTGATAATAAATGTGGATGAGTACTTTGGATTGATCTAAATATGCATGTATGACTTTCCCAGTCTCCCTTTGCATGCAATTTTCATTGCCCAGTAATTTACTGAAACACATAATAAACTCAGCAGGAGAAATTGTGAAAAATATGGATCAAAGCCCAGCAAGAAAAGAAGAAAAGTCCCCTAAAACAATTATTCCAATTCCTATATCATAACTTTTTATATTTGAATATGTTTATGTGTATGCATGTCTCTGTGTGTGTGTAGGTATTACCTCCAATTTCACGCAGGAGAAGACCCGAATAACCAAAGACCTACATACAAACACCCGCGAAAACCTCAGAACACACACACACACACACACACACATGTATGTACGTGTATGTGTATGTATGTATGTATGTATGTGTAACTGTTTTCTTGTTTCTTCTGATTAAATATTTTTTTAATAAACCTGGATTGATCAGAATCAAGTAGCATCACATATATATTGTTGTATTATGATTTAATTTCTCCTTAGAAAACCATGGGAAGCCATCTACAAGTTTTATAACTTCAAAATTATGTTTGAACCAAACCATATAGTTATCTTCAAAAGATTACTCTTAAAGCAAACTGACTTATCAAGATTGTAAATCCAGCCTTTGTAATTTGATACTCACTGTAACCAGCGAAGTTTTTCTAATCTATCTGTTGTTTAGCTCAACTGTTATTCTTCCAGTTCTCCATAATCAATAATTCTCTGCTCTAACAACAAAATGCTTATTTATGATGTTGTTATGAAAACTCTTTATCTCACCTGTGAAATGTTTTGCTCCTTTTTCAAATAACCGGATATTGTGATACAAATTGGAAACTTCTTCCTGCAAATCCTTAATGGTCCTTTTTCTGCTAGCTCCGGAATAAGAAGTTGAGGACATGAATACTGAACGCAACACTTCCTGATAGTTCTTTGTTAAGGGCCTAAAGGATGGCGGAGGGGAAACAGAATGCAGGGTGACAATTAGCAGAAACCAACCATTGGTCCCAAAATGGTAGACTGTCAAAACGAAACAGCCTGATTTTGAATCAAGAGAACTGCTGATGTCAGGCTGACCTTCACATCTATTAGTACAGAGGAGTGAATGGCTTCCAATAAAGAAAGGAAAGGGAAGGACCCCATACTAGGTGGCAGAATGCCCAGGCACGAAAAAGAATTAGCCCTTGCAGTGCTTTGTGTCTTATTGGCCTTGTTAAAGTTAATTTCCCCAGCAGGCCTAATAGGCAGATGGAATGAATTTGAGGGATAGGAGGAAGAGTTGCTACCAAGACAATGATCAGATAAAAAAAACAACACCTTGAATCTGGGGAAGAAATGTAACTTGAAAAAAAAAATATCAGACACGTTCTCACAAAGATAAAGGGAGGAGGAAATGCATTCATTCAAGATTTTGTTACTATAATCATATAATATAAATAATATAGGTCTATATGATTTTGGTCTTCTAGGTTGATCTATCCTGAAAGGTTGACAGTGGGTGGGAAAATTGTGTGTGTGTGTGTCTGTGTGTGTGTGTATGTATGTATGTATGTATGTGTGTGTGTGTATACGTGCACGTGTGTGCGTTCAGGGGGGGTGGAGGGAAAATACAGAATACATGGCTCCATTTCCTCTGGTGTTAGACACTTTTATAGGTCACTTGAGTCATCCTGTGCAATTCCTGGAATCAAAGGTTAGCTGTTTCAGTGATACTTTTCTAAAATCCATATGAAGTTGCTGGATACTAATAGCAGCATTCACTTTTTTCTTGGGATATGCTGATTGATTGAACAATTTGAAAGTCAAGAAAACAAGAGTCAAGAAAGAAGTTTCATTTCTTTAGGGGCATTAATGCCTAACAAATCAGGGGCATTTTCACTCATCAGCTGGAGCTGCTTGAAGGAATGAACCTTCCAAGGTTTGTGAAAGATTTCAGGTCATGAACCTTAAGGGCATCTAAGAAAGCACGGACTCTTTCCATTCTTGCACTGTGAAATTGCAACCAATCTACAAGTTACAAGCTCTAGATAAAGCTAGATGATTACAAAACAATAAGAATACACTTGCAGATCAAACCAGAGACTATTTTTAGTCCATGGTGACTATATTTGTATTTCTATCCTTCTAACCAAGATAAGCATCTTCTTAGCTCTTATAATATTTACAAATGTTTCACAAATATTACTATCTGTGACTTAAGAGAAAAATTAGTAACATGCAACTGCTGCCAAAGTGAGAACAAAATACTCTCTAGGCATGTATGGGGAGTGATTCTATGCATCTATTGTACATCTATGTGCATGTAGGAAAAATTATGAAAGTTGCAGGGATTTGTCAATGCACTGTATCTAAGAGGATATCCTCAGATAGTTACTGAAAAGTCTTAAGATGGGTGTCAAACTCATCATGGTCATCATGGTATTATCATGTGACGTATCACGACTTTTCCCATCTTCGCTAAACTGGGCTTGGGCGTGGCCAGCACGTGTAGGCCATGGGTTTGACACCCCTGATCTATAATAATATAAATTTCTATCTGTCTGGAAAGAACAAACATTACAATGATCCATACCTGAGTAATATTACAAACTACCTGCAGCTGTAGTTTCATTTGTTAAAATACTGAAAAATGTTTCTGCCCTTTCAAATTCTATGTATTCCTTACAAGATGGAATACTGGGTTTCTGCTTGGCCAGTTGTGGGCAATATAGGTGCAGGCATCCATTTCTAATTGCAGCAATGACAAAAATCCCATTGAGATTTCACAATGCAAACTCTCTTCATTCTTGCACTGTGAAATTGCCACCAAGTATGTAAGGAGTGGAATGTGTTCCTCAATGCAGATTTTGTCACTTGCCCTCTGCTGCTCCTGTAGATATCTCTGTGTACAAGAAATGCACTTTAATATTTTCCCAAGATAAATTATTGCAGCTACCTGATTAGATGACCTGCAAGTTCTGTGATGAGCTCTTCAGGACAGTCCCTTATGTGCTTTCTTAAAACATCCTCAATTTCTTCTTGTGACATAAAATGGATCTCAAGTTGCTTGCTCCTACCTGTTGTAGTATGACAAACATTTCTAATTGACTTAACAGACAGATCTTTATAGATAGAAGAAGCTATTAGATCGTTACAGTAAAAGCTAGCGCAAAATAAAGTCATCTTAATATCAAAGATAATTCTGCACTGCAGGAAAACATTGAGTGCTCAGCATTGCTTCAAAATTATTCTAAATGATGGATACGTTCATGCCACAAATCTAAGATTTGTTTCTTATAAAGTTATGGTGATGAATTGAATTCAAAATACAGATAGGTGCATTATTTAAACAGTCTTGGCTGATCTTGAAAAGCTAAGCGTGGCCAAACCTAGTTAGTACTTAGTCTACAGATAATTTAGGAACTATAGTTGTAGGTTGGACAAAGAAACTGAGAAACATCCTGGAAGAATTCATAGCAAACCATTTCTGAACAGATGCCACAAAAACTACATGGATGTGAATGTGAAGCCACCAGGAAACAGGTGACTCAAAATCTTTAATTATTTAATCCAGGAAAAGAATCAATCAGATAGCCTTAATAAAATGAATTTCCTACCCCAAACTACTTGTTTAAATGACCCATCATTGCTACATCATTGGTGCAAATAATGTGCTCTGGTATTGGGGTATTGGGCAAAGTATTTGATTAAGAGTTGTGGTGGCACAGTGGTTAGAATGCAGTACTGGAGGCTACTTCTGCTGATTGCTGGATGCCAGCAGTTTGACAGTTCGAATCTCACCAGGCTCAAGGTTGACTCAGCCTTCCATCCTTCTGAGGTCGGTAAAAAATGAGGACCCAGATTTTTGGGGGCAATATGCTGACTCTGTAAACCACTTAAAGAGGGCTGTAAAACACTGTGAAGTAGTATATAAGTCTCAGTGCTATTGCTGTTGCTATTAAGGTGCTTCACAACATACAAAGCATAAATGATTCACCTCTCCTTGAATTATTAAAGCAGCCCCTTCCTTCAAATGCTTTGCATAGCGCCATCAGATAACAATCAAATGTAATTTTTGAAGGTAAAAATTAATTAAAATTCAAAGAAACTAAAGGATTGTATATTGGGATTTCTTGTTCATGTTCATTTCTTTAGTATTTGAGATAGATCTTTTCAGGAAGTGTCATTTCCACATTGTACTTAATTTACTTCAAGACACTTTTCAAAGAATTATCTATAAAAATCATCATCATCATATTTCACTCTTTAATGGGGGTATACATACACATTTTTGTGGGCATTCATTTTATGATAAATTCAAGCATGTACAAATAAAATGAAACACAAAATAGACTTGAAAAACTACAAGCGGTGGCATAATCAAAGCAAGCACTACTTACTTGTGCTACTTGCTTGTGCCTCGTCCTCACTATCGGCATCTTTTCTTGCCTTCTTTTTGGGTTTTCTAGTTTTGATTTCTCTGGCATTTCCAACCCCACTATCTCTCACCCTTCCAGTGCCCTCTGGTGGAAAAACAATATAGTTACCATTGGCCATATGAATAAGTCAAGTCATATTCACGGAACACATTCATAGAACATCATCTATTTTCATAAACATAATGAAATGGAATTGATATCCTTGTCAACAAACAGGAAAAAAATAGTAGTCCTGAATTTATAAAAGTATGCATGGAATTAGTAGAAAGCCACTGTGACATGATTGCACAATAATGAATTCAAGAGAGCTAGGAGCACAATAGTTCAATATTTATTCTAATTTTTCTCTTCATCCATAAAATATATGTAGAACTGGTTGCAAAATGTAACTCCTATGTAAATCAAACAGTTACTAGGAAAAAGAGAGCAACATCTATAGCAAGACCTCAACCATAATTTGCTTAGGAATGAAAGAAAACACATTTAAATCTCCAACACTGGAATTAAAATAACACAGTTTTTCAAAAGAGAGGAAACAATTATTGTAGGTAATTTAAACAAAACAATGTCCTGTAGTATTTTTCATATAAAATGACCTCAATTAACCAGCCAAAACATTTTAGCTACAAGCTATATTCAAATGCTCCACTAAATAGTTGTAAGCAGAAAAATTATTGAGCAGCATTGTTATTGAGGGCATTGTTATGTTTATATTAAACAAAGAAATGCCTGAATAAAGTGCATTCTTCAAAAAATGTTTCATATTTGTTCCTCCATGGTTATTGTTATTGGAGTACAAAACCGCGTTTTAGCTATCTAATCCTGTGATAAACATCACTTAACAGAAGGGCCATCATACACAGGTTTGATTGATTTTCATGCAATCCACACTAATAAAATTTTTGTTATTTGTTCAATGGGACTTTTTTCTCTTTCCTCACACCATACGTTTCCACTGCCTGCAATCCCTATTCCAGAAGACTCACAATTTTTAAGAATGAGGGCTGAGAGAGGAATAAAATGCTTTTGAAGGCAGGTCCCAGAAAACCCAGAGGGCTTTAACTCTGAGTAAACATGTACCATGCTACTATCTCCTCAGCAGCATAATGGAAAGACTACAAGGGGTCCTTGGTGTTCTCTGAGCTTGGTTGCTTTCTTGCAGACATTTCATTACCCAAACTATTACCTGACCTGCATAAACTAGGTAATCATCCCAAATTCTAGCTAAACCCCCCCTCCCCTCCAGGGCAACAACAGAAGGGATACCACCATTCCGTCCACGGGTCAGCTTCAAACGGGAAATTCAAACAATAACAAGTCAACTACAACAGGCAAGATAGGTTCCAACCACCTATCTTGGTTGGAGAACAAAACACTGGAAACACTTCTGTCCATAAAAATAAAAATGGAACTTTCCATATCTGAAAACAAGACCATTCAATTTCCCGCCATATCTAGAACAGAGTATCTAAAACTCAAAATTTCTATTGGAAGCCCAGATCGTCCGAGATGAGACGAATACAAATTATTTTGGATACCCATGATTATGTTCTGCTTCTTTACCTGTGGCTTTCTTCCTTCTTTCATCCTTTTTGTCTTTTCTGTTCAAAAATGTGTTTTCTGTAAGAGCGGAGTGTTTCAGGTCCTCTTCTGTGATTAAATGAACGGGGTCATTTTTCATTTCCTGAAATGAAGACCATATCCAAATATGTGTGTTATATTAAGAATTCCTGTGGGTTATCAAGATTTTCAGTTATCTTCCCATCAGATTAGTATTAGCCTGAGACCCAAAGAAATTTGAAGCAGTATGAGATCATCACGAAAGGTCCCAATTTACTGTATTTTTCGAAGTATAAGACGTACCTTTTCTCCCCCTAAAAGTGCCTGAAAATTTGGGTATGTCTTATACTAAGACAGCTTTTACTAAGCTTTTTTTCAGCCCTAACGAGGTGCTAATGAGTGAAGCAATCTTCCATGCTTTGCTAGCTAAGCGATCTTCCCTTTGCCTGCTTCTTTCATTGCTGCCCCCACTGACAATCGGCTGGGCTTCTGGGCTTTAGAAGCTTTTTTTCAGCCCTAATGATGAACCGATCTTCTGCGATTTTTTCAGCCCTAACGAGGTGCTAATGAGTGAAGCATAGCGAAGCAATCTTCCTTTGCCTGCTTTTTTCGGTGTTTCTCTGAAGAGAGAGAGAGAAGTGAAGTGTTTTAGAAACTGGTTTTTATCCCCAACCAGGGGTTAAAAAGCAAGCACATGTGCTCAAAACCAGCAAACTAATGTGCTGAAGCTGACCAGACTAAGGACTAGCTAGATGAATACCTGGTAGGCAGACTATTTTTTCCCTATTTTCCTCCCCCAAAACTAAGGTGTGTCTTATACTCCGGTGCGTCTTATACTCCAAAAAATATAGTATCTCCTTTAAATTCTAAACCCAGAACTGAATACACAATTTGTGATTCAGTTGAAGCTAAACCTAGAAAAAGTATATAATGAGGAAATGGTTTGGACATCTATGAGATCCTATGTGGGCAATCTGCAGTTCAAATATACGCTCCATGTCATAAAAATTGTAAGCTAAGCCATTGGTGCACTCCTCTCCAAGTTAGGCAGCAGTTCTAGTTATAAGAATGTATGTCTGTAGCCTTGTTGAGAGATAGGCAAATTTAAAAATGCTCAGGACAAGTCCTTCGGAAGACATTTTGCAGATCATCTCTTTTTGAACAGCTGTTCATTTGTCCATTTGCATGTACATGATCAGCCACTTTGCTTTGTGTTTTTGATTTAAAAAAAATAAATAAATCTGCAGACATAGAAATCATTGTTCCCTCTCTGTTGTGCTTGGTTTAACTGCAATGTTGTCTCAAGTCCAACCGTTGAGATATCTGGGAAGAGACTCAGTGGCAAAGTATTGTATCTTTGCACACCAGTAAAAAATAAACAGGGAAAGGCCAAAGCTTTATATCAGTTAACTAATAGGTTTCCCTGGGCTATCTGGCTACCTCTAGAAAGATGATACTGAAACAGTGGTGAAATCACTTTTTTAAAACTACCGGTTCTGTGGGCCTGGCAGGGGAAGGATACTGCAAAATCCCCATTCCCTCCCCACTCTGGGGGAAGGAAATTGCAAAATCTCCATTCCTACCCCATTCTGGGGCCAGCCAGAGATAGTATTTGCTGGTTCTCCAAACTACTCAAAATTTCCACTACCGGTTCTCCAGAACCTGTCAGATCCTGCTGGATTTCAACCCTGTACTGAACTATATATTCTTTTCTCTAATGGGGAATGATTATTATATTTTGATGACAGATAAAAGCTCAAATAATCTCTGCAAAGTAACATATGTGTCAAATCAAAATTCATGACCATTATCTTGGATACTACATACTGCATTATGTCAGTTTTTGATAGGAAACATTTAATCTCACTCGCTCTTTTGCTCTAAATGGCTGCTTTTCCCGCAGATAAATGTTTACACTTTATACTCCAACACTTCACAAAATTGCTTACAGTATCTATGTCTTGCCTGTAATTTTGCTTAGGCTACCCTCTTAGAAATTATAAATTAGGCAAGCAATCTTCTCCAAGGATTGTTTTGAAATGTTATGCTCAGTAAACCAACCTTTTCAGCTTTCTGGTGCATAAGATCACTAAACAAATCAGCACAGCTGCTGATAAATTTTTCACTGACTACATTAGTGTCACCAAAGACCAAGGCTGAAGGTTGCTTATTGAAGGATCTCATCACTTGCTGAAGCAACATGCCGGCATCTTCTACAGATAATGAACTTGGAAGAAGAGGCTAGGATCACAAAACAAAAACGGTCACATTCAAGCTTACATTTATTGGTTAATGAACCACCTAAAATATTTTTAAAAATCAAGGAGGAAGTAATCAGTTCAGTGTATACAAAAGATATTTAAATTTCAAAACACTATGTTAAAAGCTTCATACTTCGATCATAGTATTTTGAAATTTTTTTTTGCTTCTTGGTGCCATCCTCCTTATTTGATTGTTATACCATACTGTATATGCAATAAATTTGATATATGATAGTAAACCTGGCACAGAATCTATCAATGTAAATCTCAATAGTTTCATAAAAGAAACTATTCTTTTATGAAGGTTGAATAACCTTATTCAAAACTTTACCTCTCCAACAATTGGTATAAAAATATGGACATGATGCCTGATGACATCATGGCATCATGTGATGGTTGTGAGAAATCCACATATACATCTGGATAAATCAGGTTTTACTGATCGTGCTGTAGAATGAAGCTAACTTTGATACTGAATGTTCTCTTGTATTATATCTATGGTATTTTGAGTACATATAATTGTATGGAAGAACGCATAAAGAGAAACCACCAAGACTTTAACAGTGAGCACACTTGTAAAATAAATAAAGGAAAGGAAAGGAGCAGACAAAGACAAACTAGTATTAAAATATAAGTTAAGATATTGTAACTCAAATATTATGTTCTGTAGAATTTGGTTGCAGGAAGTTGATTTCAAGCAAGAATTTTATTAGGATGAGGACAGGCATTGATATGTCTACTGTAGTTAGTCTTGATACAGGGAAGTGAAGAAATTACTACTGCAGCTCCATTCTAATAGTTTCAGACATACAGTAAAATTCAACTGTCATTTATAGCAGTAAAACGATTGTGTTTTTAGACAAAAGTCCTGCAATAAGCTGGATGAAGTAGTTCAAGCAGTTATTAAAAACAGTGTAAAATATAAGTTACTATTGAGCATAAGTAAGGTACATTAGGAATCCTAATCTCATTCAGGTCTGTGTAACAATCGACTTAAATTTTACCCCTACATTCATTCAAAGACATTTAATAAAGTGCTTTATAAAGGGATAAATTAGATTTCAGCCTTCAAAGAAATCTGGTAGAATTTCAAAATATAGAATACATTTTTCTTCCCAACTGAATCATGGAGCAATACAAAATATGTCACTGATATTATATAGAAGGCTATATTAAGAAATAAATCTGTTCATTCAAGATTAGTAAGAAAATAGCACTTCAAACAGCATTACATTTTGTTGCTCAGGTTAAATATTGATTTGATATTCTTTGAAATTAAATCCGTAATACTTTTCAAATTAGAATAAATGATTGTCAAATGATTTTCAACAGTATCACACTTGGAGTGGCTGTACTTCTAGAACTCACACTATTTCAATCTGTCACAATTAAATATACAATATTATATTATAGATCTACATACAAATACAAGTACAATACATCGTATCTCATATTATGATTGGAAGTACTCTGCAAGATTTAATTCAGGACTCTTTCTCAGCCCTTACTACATATATTTGGGATTGAATGTAGGACTTTCTACAAACAACATATCACTGAAAACTAGATCTTATTTCTCAACAATAAAACTAGTCAAAAATCAGAAAAACCATACCATAATATCCACCCACAGACCAGAATTGATGGCTTCGTCCACAGATGCCTCCACCTGATCCAATATTTCATGGCCAACACAAGATGCTTTCAGAAACAAAATTGGCAAAGACTTGTATCTTTTCTTTATGTAGCTCACAGGATCAGGGATTCCAAGTCTTGACAATGTATCGAATTCTAAAAAAATATGTAAGGTTTTTTACAATGACATGCAAAGTATTAAGCATAGGGGTGGTGGATATTTACTTCTCAGTGGATTCTAGACCCCTCTTTATATATTGATTGTGGGTTTTATTCTGAGCTTACCTAAAAGCCTGTTAATCAATTTATTTTATTTCTGCAATTTATGTGCTACTAAATTCCCTAAAGGCTTTGAGGCACTTTTATTAATACAAAAGGTAATACAAAAATAATCAAACCCTAAAAGCAGTACTATCAATCAGCTTCCTAGCCATTAACACATCAAGGAAAACAGTACTAAGGGCAAATAATACCTACTGAAAAGAGAGGACCTGCCATACAGACCACCCCAATTTTTTTCCAGAACATCCCAGCCTTAGAAGCTTTCCTATGCCCAAAAGGCTGTTTTGACCACTGAATTGTGGTCAAAGCAACCTTAGCTTTATTCCAAAGACGAAGGGCAGCTCTATCTATAGAACCTTGTACAACTCAGATTGCTACCAGCTTTGCCCCTCACAATAAACTGGTTATCAGCTCCTACAGGGTAAATGAGGAGGTAAGTAAGAAAGTAATATATTGTTTTTCTGAGCAAGAAACTGCTTTTAGAATCTGTATCCATGGGCTTTGGTGAAGCTATAAAAACATTTCTCCATTCTTTCAATTTTACAGGAGAAAAAGGAACATATTGCTCTCTTTCTGGGAATGTAATAATTGGTGATTGTGACTCCTAATTCAGGTATCATGGGCAGGTTCCAGTCCCAAGTATTTTTCTTTCTTTTTTTTCCATAACAATTAATGGTCAAAATCCCCTGCAGGAGAATATAAAAGAGCAAATTTAAAAACTCCTGTTTAGTGATGCTAACCTTTTAAGAATTCATGTTTTCCCTAGTTACTGCATTTCTTTTCTTGGTCCTACAAATGTACGCAAGGATAATGAGAACTGGCAAGTGTACAAAGTCTGCACACATATGTGTACAAACAATCTCTAGAATATATTTCTCTTAATTATTTTTAAAAAGGGTTGATCAAAAGGATTTTGTTACCTAAATAACCATTTTGCTTGAAAAATGAATCCACCCAATTACTCTGGGTTTTGGCGTAAATGTCAGGAATAAACACAGCTTTATCTTGCCTTCCACCAACCACTGTGCCTTTTAGACATCCAGAATTAATAAGTTCTTCAAGCAAAGCTGGGGGAAAAAATGAAGTAGCCGCAGTATTAGAAAGATTTACAAAGAAATCATGAAAGCAAATTTAGCTGCAATAATAAAGTATGTATCCTTACGTTTCAGATATTGATTTGGAAGTAATTTGGAAGCATGAAAGTTTGGGTTACAAATTTCTCAAAGTGATTTTTAATGTGTAAAGATTGTTTTTGCTTTACAAATCCCATCTGTCTCTTACAACAGCTATCAAAAGTCAAATTCAAATTATTAAAAAGGAAAATGGAGAAGTGCTTCTAAGTATGTACCTGGCCTTAGATTAAATGACAATGTATTTCTATATATTGTGCCATCTACTCTTACATCATCAGTGGGGCATTTTCTACAGGTTTAGTCCCATTTCTGCATCAGCAATAAATTCAACCATCAAAAAATAAACATGACAATTCATACACATTTGTGTGCACATTTTGGGGAATCTTCTTTTCTAATATGTAACTTGCTGTTTATCCTTACATATATTTTTGTGAACTTATTTCCTTTAATAACTACATTTAATAATTAATGGGGCTCATTAATAAGAACAATGAGTCTGCTTATAGAAAGGAAGTACAAGGGCTGACATTGTGGTGTAAAGAAAAT
>JANHGD010002863.1:48843-59224 GCA_027560375.1 Imantodes cenchoa
TGTTTAAGACTTGTGGACTTCAACTCCCAGATTTCTCCACCCAACTATTGTGGGAGTTGAAGTCCACAAGTCTTAAAGTTGCCAAGTTTGAAGACCTCTGATCTAAAAGTTAAGTCATGGTTTCTTCATATAGCTTAAATGTATAATTATGTTCATAGAATAATTTAAGCTGCTTTATTTACTCATCAGACATGAAGATTTTCTGTTTGGAAGCCGCCTTATGTGAGCAAAAAAACTAGGCAATGATCCATAAAATAAGAGGGATTTTTACAATGCTTTTCAGTGAGAGTTATGGCTGAGTGGTTGAACAATTGTTTTCGGAATCAACTTGTGTGAAAATATGTATTTTCCCTGGTTGTAGTATAGCATAATCAATTACACATTACACTGTATTCCTCAGTTGTAGGTTTTTGTTGTTGTTGTTGCTCATGTACAAAAATGATGCAACCATAATGGTAAGC
This sequence comes from Imantodes cenchoa, assembly GCA_027560375.1. Lineage (NCBI taxonomy): Eukaryota > Metazoa > Chordata > Lepidosauria > Squamata > Dipsadidae > Imantodes > Imantodes cenchoa. Next base: position 49,305 of record JANHGD010002863.1, read on the forward strand.
ATAGTTGTCCAGTGGCTCTTCCTGTTCCTAAGAATCGGGCTGCTCATTTAATTTGGAATATTTCGTTTTGAAAATGTATACATTCAGATAATAAGAGAAGAAAAGCAGCAACCTCAGAGATTGGGCCTAATTCCAACTTGTATTTCTGATGCAATAAGGTACAATATATATCAGAATGCTTCAGTTTGGAATGTTTATTTCCATTATTATAGATATGAGAACATATAAATATCTGGCAAACCATGATTACTTGTGCAGTTAGATTTTTAATTAACCGTGAGATTGAATTCGGGAAGTTCTGAATTCTGGAATTAACATCCAAGAAACTATACATTGTAGTTAAAGTATGATGTTTAAAAAAAAGCCAAAATCAGACACAACAATCTGATCTTAATCTATGCATATCATTTTTGCTTTCCTGTTTAAAAATGTTACACACATATGCAAATCTTGGATTAAGAAATGGTGGATCATTTTTAAAATAAGGATAAAACTTTGAAGTGAGACAAATTTAAAATGAAATTGTCCAGAATAAATAGCATTATAATCTTTGAAGGTGATTCTATGTAAAAAGATTGCTTAAAAACAACGTTCTTAAAAATTATGGACAGCTTTAGTTTTTGAGAGTCATAATTTTGGTATTAATGAGAATGGTTGATGCAGGTGATGACCAAACAATGAAAAAAAATTATTCATAATAATATTATAGGGTTTGAATGCAAAAAATATTTTGGATATGTTGCAGTGCTCCTGGAAATGGCTCATATGTGAGGTGTAGCTGTAGCATATCATTAGTAATTGTTTTGGGAGTGCTTCCCTGTAGCATCTTCTATGAATAGAATACTGTTCAATACTCAGTAGTTGAACAGTATTCATCATTGTATGGATCTTGCTATGGGGGATTCATAGCAAGGACTGCATTCTACCACATTCTTCCCTCCGCCCAGTTAGATCGCACTGAGTTGGGTTGCTCCAGGTCCCGTCGGCCAAACAATGTTGGCTGGCGGGCCCTCGGACTAGGTCCTTCTCTGTTGCAGCTCCGGCCCTATGGAATCAACTATCCCCGGAGGTCCGTACCACCCCCACCCTGCCGGCCTTCAGGAAAGCTGTGAAAACATGGCTCTGCCGTCAGGCCTGGGGCCAATAATTTTTATACCTGGATGTCTGGCCCCGTATAGATGTAGGATGTATGGGTATTTTAATTAATTTTTTTTGGGGGGGGGTTGTTTTAACCTGTTACATTTATACCTGTTTTTGCATTTTTATCTATGTACGCAGCCCTGAGTCCTTCGGGATTGGGCAGCCTATAAATGCTAATAATAAATAAATAAATTCTCTATATGTGACTTTGACTCTGCATCTTCTGTCAATAGCCAGAATTTGATGTCATAGATAGGGGTGGCTAATCTTTTTGGCATTGAGTGCTAACACAGGAACGCGGGTCACTGAAACCTGGAAGAGAGTAGCTAGCTGGTGTGCATGCGCACACGGCCAGCCGTCTCTTCAGGGTTCTGTCACACACATGTGTGCTGGCAAGCTGGTCTTCACGCATGTGCCCGACAGAACCCGGGAGTGCAGCTAGCAATGGCGCGCATGCATATGCAGCCGACCACTCTCTTCCAGGTTCTGTCATGTGCATGTGCACCGGCCAGCTGGTCTTAGTGCATGCACGCAATGGAACCCGAAATTGCAGTTGGCGATGGCGCATGTGCCCGCAGAGAGGGCTCTGCGTTCCACCTGTGGCATGCGTGCCATAGGTTCACCATCATGGTCATAGTTGTTTCATACTGCAACTTTTTAAAGCAGAAGGCTTTTCCCAACTGGGATTTGTGATTGAAAGAAACACTCCTTTTTATAGTTAAGGTATCATTAAGTTGCAGAAATATAATATTTTCTTATGAAGGAGTTCTTTGAGACCTAAACATTATCTCAAAGATTCTTTCAGGATAAGAAAGTTGAAAAAGGATGCTTTAGATAGAGTAAAAGATAGCAGCCTTTTTGAATCATTGCATTCAGAATGGAGAGACCATGCTGTAAGCTGTTTTGTAAAATGGTTGGAGGCATTCACATTCATACAATGTCATATCTATAACCAGATGGTTACCACCTGGAGATGTCTATGCATTTTTGTAGGCAAGATTATCAGAAGCATTTAAGCATTGCTTTTTTCCTAGGGCTGAGGAAGTATAGATTAGTTTATAAGGTAATCCACTAACTTCCATACTTAAAGTGGATTTAGAAGTCACAGTAACTTTAACTGCTTCTCAAAATAGTCACTTGCTAAAAGGTAAAATGGTTACCACCCCTCCTTTCTAGCTCCGCAGAGGTTACTTTCTCTCCCTTCTCTTCCATCCCAGTTTAGCTTTGTGTTTTTGAGCATAAATAAAGCACTGGGATCAGCCACCTAGCCTGATAATTTAAGAATGTCTCTAGAGTGAATGTGAGGACTAGAGACATTGTTTGAAAAAAATAAGACATAGAAGACTAGTGTTTTACCTAGAAACATGTCAGATTCCCTTTTTTGTTTTTATTTTCATTAAAAGCTTAACAACAACAACAACAACAATATAAAGTGATACCCATTGTCATTGGGGCACTTGGTACCATGTCCAAGAATGTCACAAAACACATCTAGAAATGGCAGCTTCCTGCAATAAATAACACCAGTGGAACTGCAAAAAACTGCACTACTCGGAACATTGTACATTTTAAAAAGATACATGGTTGATACCTAGGACGCTGGCAGCAACCCGTATCAACCATCAGCACCAGTCAATGATATTTGTGATGCATTTTTAAATGTCCAGTTGACTGAGTTTCATGCTTAATGAATAAAATAAATAATAATAATAATAAATTTAGACAGAACAAGGAGTTATTAAGATAGCTGTCTAGATATATAGACAGAGTACTGTAACATCTAGGATGTGTTGTTACCCTAGTCCTACTTTAAAATAGTGCAACTGAAATGCAAGAGGTGTTTGTTTGCGTTTGTGCATGTGTGACACATGTAGATATACAGGATATTGGCCTTCATGGTTCATTTTATAATCTCCGCCTGTAATCTCTACTAAAAAGATTAGTAAGGCCAGCTGTTGATTTTCAAGTAAAGTTACAGCTGTCCTTGGACATGAATAACACAGTAGTTTGTGACTGAAAAGGCTTGTTGTAACCTGTTCAATTGATTCTATTTTAATTACCATTTGATTGACCTAAAGTATGGGAAATATTCACACATATTTCAGTTAACAATATGATAATTGTCTGCCTACAGATTTATTGATAGACAATCAGATATCACTTTTATGTCAGATGAAATAATTTCCCCAGCAGAGAAAATAAAATTTGACTCTATAATATTTTATAACGTTTTGTAACAAAATAAATTGGCCTTAGTAAATTTCTTAGATGTGGTCAAGATGTTAAAAATGTGGTGATACACACACACACACACACACTGTACATAGCACATATAGTTATGGGTATGATTTTTTTACTTTATGGTATCTAATATTTTTTACTTTATTCCAACTTGATATTTATTTCTGTTGTTATCCATTTAATATAATTATTTTATACATTTAATATAATTATTTAAAAACAGTATAATTTCTGTGAATTTTATTGCTGTAAACTAATTTACAAATGGTATTAATGATATACAAGGGTTATATATATCATGTAAACCATTACATAGAAATAATAATTTGGAATTTCCTAAAAGCAAATTCAACCTTCTATTATACTTCTGTATCCTTTGATATTTTGAAACTAAAAATAGAAATATATTCAACAGTGTTACGTACAGATGTAGTAGCGATTTGCATAACTACCCTGATTGGTTAATCTAGTGGCGGGAGAAATAAACTGCTGTCAGTGGCTAGCAGGCTTCAGGGAAGCCCGTAAAAGTGGCTTCCCTGCAGCCTGCCGTCAGTCTGTATTAGTTCTAATTAATAGACAATAAAGGTGCTGAACTGTTCCTGTGACTCGCCCCTTCTTTTATGTGCAAATTTAACACTGACGATGAAGGTGGTTGAAGAAGACAACAGAACAAAGGCACCTCGTGACATCCATGGTCATCTTAAGAAGCAAGCACCGACCTGCTCCGGCCAACCTAGATGATGACTATACAAACATCTCCAGCTCCAGCCTTCTTTGATCCAAAGACAGAAAAATGGCGAACCTGCATGTCTTGTTTCCGCATGTTCCTGGAGGCAAACAATTTCCCGGATCTACCAGACAACAGGAAGAGGGCTCTCTTCCTCACCTACTGTGGGCCACAAACATACAAAATGGCACAGACCCTGGTGGCACCAACGGACATCGAGTCCATCTCTTGGTCAATACTACAGACCAAGTTAGCAGAACACTACGAACCCTCAGCCCCTCCTATGGTCAACAGGAATGAGTTTTACCATTGACACCAACACGAAGGTGAATCCATCAACGACTTTGTGGCTAAACTCTGGGAAATCACATCGAAGTGCGAATTCATAAACCTGGAGATGATGATGAAGGATAGGATTATCCTAGGCATGAGAGACTTCAATTTGCAGAAGAAGCTGTTAATCCGGAGGGGAACAACCTCTCAAGATGTGGTCAAAGAAACCAGAGCCACAGAATCATCGGAAAACTCTGCAGCCGACATCCGTAAAACCAGTACCGGAATCCATCGCACCCATCCACAGACCGATTGGATGCCTGAAGTTCCAGAGGAAGAGGAGGAATATGATGAGGATAACCACGTGCACTGCATACAACAAGACAGGCAGATGAGCCACATACATTTTGACCAAAGACAGCCCCATTGTTCCGGTTGCCTAGGTGGTCATGCTAGGCCAGTCTGCAAATTTAAAGATGCCATTTGCCGCTGTTGCCAAAAGTGGGACCACATTGCTGAGGCTTGCAGAGCCACTCAACCCTCTCCCTACCAGCCTGCCCCATTCCCACCCACATCATCCATGGGACACAAAGCCAAAACCATCCAGGGGGACAATGGGACAGGCAAAGGGATTATTTGAATTACCAAAACTCCAGGGGACTATATCATACTGTGGGCTATTCTGACGCCAATCAAGGGGAAAAGTTCCATACAACCGTGACAATACAGGGATTTCCATGCGACATGGAACTGGACACCAGCTCTGCATTTACTATCATGGCCTGGGGAACCCTGAAGCAGCTTATGCCCACCATTACAGAGCAACAGCTAAAAGCACAGAACATAAGACAAAATGATTTCCAGGGTAACCCCATTTGTGTGCTTGGCTGAGCAGAGGTCCCAATCAGATTTAAAGACTTCAGCAGAAAACCACATTTAATGGTCATCGAAGGACACAGACCAACCTTTCTAAGAGTGGAATGGCTAAAGCCCCTCGGCATTGGCATCACAGAACTACATCAAATACAAAGGGACAAGCTGGATAAGATCAGGGCCGAATTCCAGACCATCTTCTATGGAGGGCTAGGTAAATATAAGGGCAAGCCCATATCATTTAATCTAGATCTCAGTATAACCCTTATCAGACTCAAGCCCTGTAGAGTCCCATTCATGCTCCGACCTAAAGGGGACGAGCAGCTGGACAAATTAGTAGCCCAAGGGGACCTGGAACCGGTTGACCATGCAACGTGAGAAACACCCATAGTCACCCTAATGAAGCTGGATGGCTTGATTAGGGTGTACGCTGACTACAAAGGGACCATAAATAAATCCCTGCAGCCAAACGCTTACCCTGTGCCTGTTGTACAGTATCTATTACATTTGCTGGGCAACAGAATTTTTTTTTTGCAAAACATGACCTAGCACAGGCGTACCAGCAACTACCTGTGGACGCAGCCACAGCGGAAGCCCAGACTACAGTTACACATAGGGGGGCTTTTAAATGCAACCAAAGCAGCAGTGGAGAGCCAAGAACAACATAAGTCTGCGCCCCGCAGGCCATCCAATACAAGCAATTCAGAAGACCACGGCGAGAACCAGGCCCTAACTGAGAGACACCAAGCGACCTTATTCTCAAGCTCGGAGAGGAAGTGTGAATACCTACCTGCTGCCGCTGGACTCCAGCAAAGTCAACCAGGACTGGAGAACGACAATGCAGAGACTTCAGCTGCCACGCCTGGAGGCTGGTTCCAGATCTTTCCGTGGAGCGAAGGAGGAGCAGCAACAGGCATATCTGCTCCAGTTGAAGACTCCCGAGGAACTGAATCGCGCAGGCCCAATAGGACTGTCAGGCGCCCTTTTTACTTATGGGACTTTGTGACTTCGTAAACTACTGATTGGACACTCCAGAAACTAAGAGGGGAGTGGTGATACATACGGACGTACGTAATAGCGATTTGCATAGCTGCTGCTGATTGGCTACTCTAGCGGCGGGAGAAATAAACTGCTGCTAGTGGCTAGCAGGCTTCAGGGAAGTCTTTAAAAGCGGCTTCCCTGCAGCCTGCCATCAGTCCGTATTAGTTATAACTAATAGACAATAAAGGTGCTGAACTGTTCCTGTGACTCGCCCCTTCTTTTATGCGTGAATCTAACAAACAGAGTTATTCCTAGATGTTTTCCTCACTTCTCTTCCCTCATGTCTTCCTTTCTAACTATTCACTGCGCCTTACTCTGTAATGTCATGTTATCTATTTTACAGCATAGTATTAACTTACCATATTCAGTTACAATTCAGAAGTACCTGAACATCTGCAGTATTTCAAACTAGCATATGCAATTCTGTTTCTCATAAGGAGCTTCATTTTAGACAACATCCATCTGTTCTACCCAGTGTCCAAGAATGATGAGAATTATAATCCCGTGATATTTATAAACCACAGATTATTCCCATGTACTAGGAACTCTGGAGAGGGAGCCAAACCTTGGAGCATTAGAATTCTAATGAAATACTCTGGAAAGGGACAGAAATGTATGAGAGATGAGGGGCAGGAAGTAGGAAATAGACTTCTGAATGCAACACTGGATATAATACTTTTAAAAGGACATTATCAAAGTGTTAAGTTGACTATTAACTTAATCTTCTTTCCAAGATAACTTTTTCCCTCCATAAAAATGCAACTGCATGGTTAGAAGCCTTTTTAAATCAGGATAATTCAGCATTACTCAACAATGTATTGTACAGTAACTCATAGTTATCTCAATAGACCTCTTTTGCATTTTTTTCAGATTGCACTTTCCAAATTTCTTAGTCTTTTCCAAAGACTATTTTCAATCCCTGGGTAGTTCCATAAAACACTTCTGCACAGCAGTCTTAGGTGGCTTTCTAAATTCATTTTCATTCACTATGATTTGAATATATACCTTGTAATATTATTTATATATGTACAAATTCATGACAATGCTGGATAAGTGACGCGTTAAACATATTATTTAAGATAATAAGAACAACATCTGGACCCGTTCAGAAAATCTTCTGTGCAGCATACGATACATGAAGGTGCTTTTGAAGATGGTTGAATAGTGCAGTGGATATTTTATTGACAGAATTCTGAATGGGTCAGTTTATTTGAGCATGAACTGCCTTGTTGCTTCATAGTCCAAACTGAAATGCAGGTCCTTATTTATAATGAGCTTGGTGACTGATAAAAGCACTCATTCCTGAATTAAGTCAGTAAGATACTAACATGCTGTGCTGGTTTTCCTTTCAGCCAGCTTTCTGCATCTAAGTTGAGATTGATACCACCTCACCAGTTATGAAATATTCTCCTGCAATTAACTTTTTAATGATGATCATGAATCTTGATTCACTGGCATTGTTTACCTGTTACTTGTTAATCCTTTTGCTGGTTTATTTGCTATTTTTAAAGATTGTAAAAGTCCCTGGAGTTATATAGGAATGCAGTTTGAATTTTTTTGAGGAAGTTGCCAAAGGTTAAGTGAAATTCTCTTTGAGTGACATCCTGCAAGTCCAGCCCTTGAAGTAATCAAAGGTGGATTGCTCTTATATATGCAAAGATGGAGATTACTATAGGTAACACTGTATAGCTCAGTATTTCTTTCTGTATTTGAAATAGTAGTGGTGGCCTTTAAATTGTCTCAGCTCCCATAAATTATGTGTTGTTATGATGTTGGAAACATGTTCACATCATAAACTTTTAATGCTGGTTACAAAAATAGCCCATGTGCTTGTCACTGTTGTCCATGGATGTGATTCCATTAGGCAAGATAGGGTTAATGCCTGTTGCCAAAATAGACAGCGTGAATTGTGGCGAGAATGTCACAGGGTAGTTGGCCAGAGTAAAATGCACCATAGCCATGTGGTGCTCAGTCTCCTCTTTGTATTCTTCAGTGTCACACTGCTACTTAGGAGTAAGGAGTGACATTTGCAGGAAAAAACTGAAAGAATAATATGTCACTTAAAAAAAATTAAATAATTTCTGTGTAGCTCTTACAAATAATTAAGGGAAGATAAATGGAATTGTAAAACAACTGCATATCTTCTTTTTGAATTGTAATGCAATCTGTCCTTGAAGTATAATCAGAAACTACCCATCAGCAGATTATATTGGCTCTTTGTTTGGAAGAACATCATGGTCATCTAGATCAAATAAATTAGATAGACAGACAAATGTATAATTGTTCACTGGCATGCAGGAAGGAAATTAATGTTTCCATGCTACGACATCCCCTAAATATGCCATTTTTCCAAAATTGCACATTAGAAAACTAACATCTTCAGGCATTATTATGCATCACAAAAGTGTATTCTGAAAAAGTATAGAGGCACAAAACCATTTTCATCAACTACAACACTTGCAAAACCATTTTCATCAACTATACACTTCCCACTGACAGAGACGATAAGATAATATTTTAAGTAAAAGGACAAGTTTTAAACATCTATAGTTAAAATCAAATCTTGATTAGCATTTGTCTTGTTCAAGGCTCCAGTAAACCTAGAGATGTTGCTTCCTGCTAAAATCTGCAAATCTGTGACTGAGGAGAGTATATTTTACATATTGGCTCAAAGTAGGATGTTTTGCTGATCCAAATTTTTTCTTAAAAACTTAGTGTCCGCATTTAGATGTCAAAAGGTTGCTTCTAGCAAGTGGACATGGTAATTGGCTCCACTGATATTAACTCTGTGAATAACAGAATAACAGAGTTGGAAGGGACCTTGGAGTTCTTCTAGTTCATATCCCCTGCTCAAGCAGCCATTTCAGAGAAATCACTGATCTCTTCTTAAAAACCTCAAATGTTGGAGCCACCCACAAGTTCTGAAAGCAAGCCATTCCACTGATTAATTGTTCTGTCAGGAAATTTCTTCTTATTTGTAGGTTGGTTCTGTCCTTGGTCAGTTTCTACCCACGGTTTCTTGTCTTGCCTTCAAGTGCTTTGGATAATAGGTTGACTCCCTCTTCTTTCTGACAACCCCTTAGATATTGTAACCCTGCTATCATGTCACCCCTAATTCTTTTCATCAGAGTAGACATACCCAGTTCCTGAAACTGTTCTTCATATGTTTTGGCCTCCAGTCCCCTAATCATCTTTGCTACTCATATGAATGACTGCTGTGGAGTATTACTTTATGTATCAGGGAAAAAAACCCTTCATGTAGCTGTTGATCAGGCTTTTTCTCAGTTATGTCTGGCAGCAACTATTCTTGTTTTCCCTCTCCAGCTCCCTTCAAGAGGAGTTTAGATTTCTGTGCCAGGCTGTCCCCCTTCCCTACGCAAAAATAGTTAATGAGTGAAAGCTGGATTCCTTTCTGCAATACAGTTATATTCTCACTTGTATGTGTCCTACACATCGGCAAAAAGAATGAGAACACTAAATACAAGCTCGGAGGACAAGACCTTGCAGACGATCCTCATACTGTCAAGGACCTTGGAGTACTCATATCTAAGGACCTAAGTGCCAAAGCCCACTGTAACAACATTGCCAAAAAGGCACTAAGAGTTATTAATCTAATATTGCGTAG
>JANHGD010002863.1:78235-88235 GCA_027560375.1 Imantodes cenchoa
ATGTATCTTTTCTTTTATGTACACTGAGAGCATATGCACCAAAGACAAATTCCTTGTGTGTCCAATCACACTTGGCCCATAAAGAATTCTATCCTATCCTATCCTATCCTATCCTCATCCCCCCTACCTTTGGAGACCTGAACTCACAAACTAACCTCTTTCACGCATTTGTAGAGTATATGTGTTTGTGCTTTGTACACAAGTGCAACCATCCAGTTTCTTCAAAATCTTCATTCTACGATTTCTGGCATAAAGCGAAGAGAGAGAAAGCAAAGAAGCCAATTTTCTGCCTGGGTCTAAAACAGTGGTGGCGAACCTGGTACCGAAAAGGTCATTTGGAAATGTTGCATGCTCGCGCATGCGTGCACTCATAGGGGTGCAGAAAAGCCAAACTTCCTGATTCTAGAGCGGATGCGTGTCCGACAATCAGCTGACCGGTGTGCATGTGCAGGGCGGTTTTCCACACTGCTGCGTGTGCGAAGGAATCACACTCCGGAAAAGCCAAACTTTCAGGTTCTGACGCACATGCACATGCGACAATCAGCTGGCTGGCACTCATGCACACCCCAGTTTTTGGCACTGCCGCACACACAAAGGGATCACGGTCTGGAACTTATAGGTTCTGGCGTGCATGCACACCAAACAATCAGGTGGCTGACCAAACAATCAGGTGCGCACACCGATTTTTGGCACTGTCACGTACATGAAGGACAGCTGATCATTGCGCATGCATGCACGACAGAAACCCAAAAGACAAACAGGCAACACTGCGTGTGCCGGGCAACATGGCTTGATGTGCCACTTTGGGCATGCGTGCCATAGGCTCACCTTCATGGGGGGGGGCAGGGGCAGGGGCAGGGGCAGGGGCAGGGGAGGAAAGGAAAGGAAAGGAAAGGAAAGGAAAGGAAAGGAAAGGAAAGGAAAGGAAGAAATACTTCCGATCTTGCCAGGTTTTGTTACTATATTCTCACAATAAAGATAATCCTCATGGTTTGTGCTTCTTGTCTAGGCCAGCAGTTCCCAATCTTTTGGGCGCCAGGGACCAGTTCTGTGGAGAGAGATTTTTCCATGGACCGGAGACGTTTCCTGCATCTGCCGTGGATGGGGTTTCACTTGTTTGCGCGGCCCAGTTTCTGGCATGCCACGTACCAGTGCTGGTCCACAGACTGGGGGTTGGGGATCCCTGAGCTATATGACTACACTGGAGTGTTCACCACATTGGTATCCCATTCCTCTGCAAAAAAAAATTGTATTTACTGCTCCCACCCCCATGCTTGTGATAAGACTGTGAGTTCTAGTTCTGCCATAGGAACAAAGCCAGCTGGGTGACCTTGAGCCAGTCACTTTCTCCCAGCCCTAGGAAGAAAGCAAAGGCAAACCACTTCCAAAAACGTCACCAAGAAAACTGCATGTCCCATCCAAGCAACCACCAGGTATGAAGAGTACAAGGTGGCACAGAAACTAAAAAGATTAAACACAAGATTAAAAGCAGAGCTCAACAATCCAAATCATAATGCCTGGGTCAAAACTGCATTCCATATTAAATAATTATTGTTTAATCTGGTTTTAATTATTGATATTTATTTATTTATATTTATTATTATGTATATTGTGTTTTTATGTATATGGCTGTGAACCGCCCTGAGTCCTTCGGGAGTAGGGCGGTATATAAATCCAATAAAGTAAAGTAAAGTAAGGAAACCCTTAATATCAAATCTATTGAATACTTATCATATCAAGATAATAATATCTTGAAGCAATTAGATTATATGGATATGTAAGTTGCACTGTGGATACTTTATTAATAAAAATTAAAGTTTTGTAGATAATTTTCTTTGTAAGTTGGTTATGGTGAACCTATTCATTTATACCACGTTTTCATCTTTTTTTTAATACTGAAGAATAAGTCCAACATCAACACTTATCAACAAATTCCAGAATATGACAATGACAAATTTAAACAATTTGTCTTGAAGTAACCTAACCTGTATTAATTCCAGGTTTGAAAAAAAATTGGAAACCACCAAAACAGTTCAAAAGTAGAAAATAAATTACAGTGACACAACAATTGTTATCTTCAAAATGAAGAGAATTCCTTAGAATATACAAACTGGAACAGAAATTAGAACTGAAATGATAGTTAAAAAATAAGAACATTCTATATAACTGGGTTATATACATTAACGTATCTTGGGAATTTGTATTCATTGTACACACCTTTATAATTATTCTTTGAATGACAAATTTCAAATTCATACCTATTGTGTCCTCTCACTTGAAATAATTTTTTAAAAGACAAAAATGAATACAACAGAGAGCAGAATGTTGATAAAAAAAATATCATTTTTTTCTAAATGAAAAAGGTTATAATGCCACGGAGATAAACCAAGGAATAAAAATAGTATTACTATTTATGAAGCCCATTAATATAGAGGAGATTGGATCCAGATTTCAGCCTATTTAGAAAAGTCACATAGGAATTCTTGGGATGATTATTATGGGTAGCTTAAGTCACAATGTCACATTCATTTCAGTGTTTCTATTCTAGACATAATTTACTTTGAATTCAACTTCTATATATGCTAAAAGGGCATTTGTTTGGTTATATTTTACTACTTGTTGGTAGATCAGTGTAGTGTTTTGTAATGTTTTAATCTGAGTAGTAAAACTGCATTTGTTTCAATAGCCATATTCTAAAACATAAAGCATTATTCAGTCTGAATTCAATCCATAGATTTTTCCTTATGCACGTCAACGTCACGGCATATAAGCACTAGCAAATAAACAAACAAACAAACAAACAAACAAACAAACAAACAAACATTTCCCCTTACCAATCATTGTGATTGGCGTTATCATTCCAAACTTGCTTGACTCATTTCCAAACTTGTTTATATTTTGAATGAATATATTTTCCACATTCTGGCTAGCTTGAATAACCAAAGATGATAATATCAGAATTGCCAGGTCTCCCTAATTTACATGTATTTTTTATTCTTAAGACACCTGACTTCTTTTCATGACTTTGTATAAATAATTCTTTGCATGAAAAAGAATTATTTTATTCTTTGTCACTCATTCTCTGATATATATCAGCCTTGCCTGTAAGATGCAGATACATGCTTTTTTTTTTGGTAATTCCGTTCATTGATGGTAAAATCTGTTTCTGGGATTGGAAGGCACCAAAAAAACCCCATTTTGTTAAATTAAAAAAAGAAAAGAAATCCCTGTGAGAATAATTTTGCTACATCTTTCACATTTTTACGGAAGTTCCTTATAATCAATGGCGATCTTCACGTTTTTCTTAATTTTATAAACCTCCTGCAAACTGAATAATTATTTTAAATGTGGACTGCAATCTATGTGCCTGCTTTTGTCTGCTGTTAGTGACTAATAAGTCTGGTTTTTCTTTTCATTTTTCTTTTGTAATATACCTCACTGTATAACTTGCTAAATTCAGTGTTGTCCCCCCCACCCCACCCCTTCGGTATTCTTAGGGGAAGATGTTCCAGAAAGAAGCCATTTATAGAATCACTAGGCTGCTTCTCCAAACCCATGTACAGATGTGTCATTCAGCCAGTTAATATCGGGGTTGTTGAAATCATCCATTATTATTTTTTTCTCTGGCAGATTTTGCCACTTCATTAATATCTTTCAACATACTGAGTTGCTTGGCTGCTGCTTCTTTTACATTGCTTATATCATATCATGCCATCACAGCACATTCTGCAGTTTCAAGTTAATTGCTCAATTAACAGCGGTATTCATAAAGTGCTAGGAAAATTCCACAACTAATGATTTGGACCATTTCAAAATAGGTTGGTATTTCATAGTTTTAAATGTCAGGCGTGCCAGTATCTTCAGGCACAGTATTGTCTAAGCTTTGAACTCTGTGTAGCTTAAAAGGGCTGGATATTGTAAGTGGTGCACTTCCCTCTTCTAGGGAATTCTGTTCTCATTTTTTACAAAAAATCTTTCTAGGAAAGTAAGTTATAAACATAAAGTGACTTTCAGCTGCTAAGTGTTGTGTCCTGCGGGAATGCAGGAAGAAACTCCATAAATTGACTGTTAGGGTCAGAAGGATTGGCCAGTATTTGTGGTCTTAAATTTTTGGATGTCAGTCACTGGATAATTTCTAGATTGTTTGTGTTTTAGATTATAATTTTTAATTGTGCACATAAAGGCCAATAATCAATATTCAGTCAGGATTTTCTATTTACCTGAAGAGAAAAACTAATGACGTAGCACATCTAGTTTTTCCCTCAGTAGCTGCTGTGTTATAGTGGCAGCAAGTTATTATTTTAAGCAAGGTGATTTTTTTTTAGTAGCTTTAGAAATGATGTGAATTATGTGTGCTTATGGGGTCTTGTATATATAATACACACCCTGGCATTAGTCAGTGCTTTACTATGGTCCTATCATCTCAGAGTGATATACCAGCTGTAATCTTTCCCGGGCTGAAATAGTCTGGCATCAGTTATCAAAGCTTTGTGACCTGCAGTTGGATTACTGTAATGCTTTTTACTTGGGTCTGCCTCTGAAAGGTCAGTTAATTCAAAGCAGAGCTGACCAGAACAGAGATGCTCAGTATAATCATAGGATGTCGGCGCTTTGTTGACTAAATTGTCTCTCAGTCAGTTTCCTGTCCCAATTTAAAATGTTACTGCTGACTTTAAAAACTTTAAAACCCCGAGAGATAAAAGGCTAGTAAAGTTTCCTTTCACATGTACTCTTGCCTTTTTTATGAAATACTCTCCCCACCAAAGTTCATTTTTGTTGGTAAATGAAGACATCACTATTCTCCCAATAGTTTTGCAACTTATCTGTATCACTGATTTTATAAAATTTGCATGCTGATGATTGTATGCCTGACAATTAGATTTTATATCTTTAGAATGAAAGAACCCTGGCCAACATTCACAAAGGTTTTTTTATTAGTGGTATGATCTAGGAGAATTAATCCGCAATTTAAGTAGTTGCTAAATTCTCAATAAATTGACAGTGCAATCTTCTGTTTGTTTATTCAGAAATAAATGCTATTATATCCAGTGAGATTCTTTTTCCAATTGAATATGCATAAAACGCTAAAATGTAACTAAAAGTACAATTCTAACCATATGTAAAAGAAAGTAGGATGCAGTGAATAAAATCAATACATTGCCCTTTTTCTTTGGATGGATTAAATCTGTTGGTTGGATTAAAGCTTAAAGCTGCAATATCTCTAAACAATGCTTTGCTAGGAAAGCTGTGATAGTTATAGTAAGTATGCAGTATTATGAAAAATACAGCACTGTTTATAAAAGCAGTATAGATTTAGAATAATCTAAAACACATTTCAGTGCTGATAGTAATTCGGGATTTATAGATGCTGCTAATGTGTCTGAACCAATTGTGAAATTAGAATATTTGTAACTAAACTCACTGCAGTTTTAGAAAATCCAAACTCTTTTGCAATAATTTCTGTTTAAAACTGGATTTGCAGTTAGTTGATCTAAACTATTAATATTGCTATTAGCTCTGGGATTTTCTCTCTCTCTCTCTCTCTCTCTCTCTCTCCTCCTTCCCTCCCTCTTTCCCTTTCTCTTTCTCTTTCTTTCTTTCTCCCTCTTTCCCTTTCTCTTTCTCTTTCTTTCTCTCTCTTTCTCTTTCTCTTTCTCTCTCTCTCTTTTTAATCTCTGTATATCTACCTGCAATTTTCAGAATGAGATTATTCCAGAATGTACATTTATCATGTGAATAAGGATGAAAATCATTCTTTCAACCTATCATTTTTCTAATATGCTTGTTTGCTGCCTTTAATGCTACAGTTACATTAGAATCCTGACTGAAAAAATAGCCATGAAATCAGTATGAACCCATAATAACCTTTGAATTGTGCTAACTCTAGTTTTTGGACTAGATCATTTACTTTGCATGAAGAAAGTGTCAAAATGCATGCCCAAAGGTACCCTAAAGCAGGAAAAATAGAAGTCCCATCCTCACATTATTGTAAGCATGATTGAAATAAAGAAAATCAAGAGGATTGTCTTTCTCAAAACAGTCTTCCTAATAACTTACCATAATGCTTGATAATTTCAAGTCAGAGAGTAGTTTTTTGTAAGAATTTTAAATAATCAGTTGGAATGTCCCAAATTAGTAATCAGTGGTAGAGGACCTTAAACAATATTAAGTATGTATCTTATGATTTTAAGATGAGATTAATTGAACATTTTTTCATGCTTATTGGGAACCTCCAAGAATGCTTTGAAAAGTTTGGTCCTATATTTGATTATTCTAGAAAAAAATAATATTTATAAATAATATTTATTTATTATACTGCCCCACTATTGTATTTTTGTTTAACATTCATACATTTGCTAATGTGATTTTAGGAATAGCAATATGCTTTAAAGATATTAATATGATTCTAAATGATGTAGTAAACATTAGATATCATTTATGAAGACCTATTGAACATAGGGTATACATAGCAAAAGAAAAAGGTAACTCTTTTACAATGGAATCGCTATGCTGTCCTGAACTTACTGACTTAGTCTGATAATAAGTGTTTGCTTGCAATGTGGCTTTCTATTAATGTAATGGAGAGACGATCAATAATAAATACTCCATGTGATCAATGTTTATTGTATCTAAAAACTGAGCTGTTTTCTACGTGTGATGGTTTTGCCTTCTCCACTTTTATATTTTCCCTTTTCTCTTTTTTATTTCTGTATATTATAATGTATACACATATAGAAAATTGCAAATTTATTGCAATGGTATGGAAGGTATATACCCAGCTTGCTTTGTAATCTCAGGAATACCTCAAGGACAGCACAATTTTCATGTTTCAAGAGGGGGGAAATGAGAATTATACTATCCCTTTTGGCTATATAGCAGACTACTATTACCATTTTTTTTCATCACTACACCTTTTAGTGATTTCTAAATGGAACACTACAATGCTAAGAGCTTTTTTAAAAAAGGCGATTATTACAGTATTCTCACATCTTTATAGTGCTATAGTAAAGTTGAATTTACTACAGTACTGAAGGTAAACAGCTTAGATGGAATCAATGTTAAAATGATCCGACATTCTTTGGAGGAGGGGACTATTGTTGATTTGAAAACTGTTGTTGTACATAGCTGGGAAAGGGGGAGTTTTTTTTTAAAAAGAGTTGCCAATAAAACATGTTCACCAATAAGAACATCTGTTTTGGGAAATGGTTCAGCATTTGTAAAAATGGAAAAGCAAAAGAAGAGTGGGGAAAAAAACGGGATATTTGATTTTATAACCTTACAAATTTGGTTTTTTTAAAAATATGCTGGTATAAAAGATTCAAATGCTCTTTTTAGTTCAGCATCTAAAATAGGAATGAATATATATATATATATATATGTGTGTGTGTGTGTGTGTGTGTATTCAAAAGAAATGAAAAATAATGGAGAAAACAATTCAGAGGTTACAGAAGAATGGATCCTGCTAAAAACCTGATCATTCCAGGTACTAAAGAATTACAGCTCATTTAGCAGCAAAATGTTGTTTCTGAGAGAAATAGAGCACTGGCACTGAAAGCAATTGTCATATATGTAAACCACTCTAAACTCGTCTGCAGAAAATACGATAGAGTGATCAATGCCTGGAATGCACTACCAGACTGTGGTTTCTTCCCCAAACCCCAAAAACTTTAACCTTAGACTATCTGCAGTCGACCTCACCCATTCCTAAGAGGTCTGTAAAGGGCGTGCATAAGCGCACCATTGTACCTACCGTCCCTGTCCTACTTTATTTATTTTATTTTATTTATTATGAAATTTCTATACCGCCCTTCTCCTTGCGGACTCAGGGCGGTTTACAGGCATAAAAGTCATAAAAAATACAGAAAGACAATTGTCCTCTTTTATTGTTATTTTTTTTTACTTATGTTTATACAAACAACTACTATTCTATACATGTTTCGACAAAATAAATACAATAAATAAATATCTCTATAAAACTCAGATGAATCGGTAAAAGAGAATCATAGATGCAATATTTGGAAATAGCAACACTTGTAATTAAGCTTACAAGAGTGTGCTTGCACAAGTGTTGCTGTGTATTTCCATTCTCTTGCAGAGCCAGCCTCAAGACAAAATCCCAGTTCGGTATTAACTTGATTCTGAGCAATGTGAATCAGGAACCTTGTATAATAGTTGGAGTAAAGAGAATAGTGTTTCAAGAGAAAGAATACCCCCCCCCCCAAATCCTTCCTCTACCCCAGTTATAAAGCTTTAAAAGGATCAGTTTAAGAATAACTAGCGGTATCAAACCTGAATGCTTTATTGATATGTAAAAAGTGGCAGGAAGTACAGCTTTTCTGAGTAAATAAGACAATAATGAACTTTTATTTCTTCTGAATTCTGTTCATATAACATAGGAATTAAAAAAATTTAAACAATTGGTGTTTATCTGCTAATTCTTCCTTCCAGCATATGATAAATGGTTCAAGCTGGCCAAGTCTGTATTCTCCCTCAGCATTTTTAATAAACATATATCCTAAATATCTTCTCTGGAATTCCTAAGTCATCCTCAGTTGCTTTTGGTGGGTTTGAAAAATATTTACTGAATAAACTACAGCATTTTGCTAATTAAGATATGGAAGCCCCAATGAAAAATATTTGTTCTATTGAGTGTTTAACTCAGCAGTTGTTGTATTCTCCAAAGGTGAAGTTTTGAAAATTAAAAAAAGGTTAAGTTTTAAAATGGACTTAATTTATACTATCTGCAGCATAGTCAGTTTCTCAAGGAACTATGCCTATTTTCTTTCTTCTTTTAATTTTATTCCAAAACTACTTTTGATGATGATAGTCTGCCAGCGATACCACTGTTCTGCCATCTAGTGGTTGTATGGATTTTTGCAGCCCAGATGAGATATAAGGTGACCCCAAAGTGCCATTTCAAACTGTTGCTGTTAACCTGGCTGTTCATTTGATTCCTAATCTTAGGAAATTCATTAAAAAACACACACACACACACATTTGTGTTTATTGTTTTTTATTCCTTTAAGGGAGATAACAGTCACTTTCTACAGACCATCCGTCTTCATGAAAATAACAGTATGTGTTTAGTAAGCTTTGAGAAGCTATGCAGGCATTTATTCAGTTGTTAGTAGTAGCAGACATTTCCCTGTACAGTTGCAAAGTGCCTCTTTGTTTCTGGTGCAAGCTGAAGAAAATAAAATATTCTGTTGGCTAAAGGAATATAAAGTGCTACGAGAAACAGGCAAATGCACTTTCTTAGAAAACTCCAATCTTCCATGATATTAATACTATATAAAGGGATTTTAGGAGTATATGTAGATTAAAAGAAAGAATTAGATGTGTTCTATTTTTATTCGGCTTTTTATGCAGTTTTTTATGCAACTTGTAGTAAAGAAGGTTTGGAATAATAAATAGGAGTGGATGTGATGTATTTCCAGAAAAGGAACATTTAATTTACTTTCTTTCTCATCTCCCCTCATCCCCTGTAACTTTTCAGGCCTCCATCCCGTCTAAATTTTCAGGCCTGGTACGCAAACTTAGCTAGTTTCCTCTCTTGAAATGATTTAACCCAGGATTTAGTCCTGCTGCCATTTTTAATTTGTCTCATTACTTGGAGGCAGGAACTTTTCCCACAGGATGAGAAATTAATATATCAGGTGTAACATAAATAGTATTGTACAAAGAATCAGCTGGATGTAGATATTCAAGATGCACACATACACATCAGGAGTGGGTTCCCCCAGGTTTGGACCAGATCACCCGAACTGGTAGCGACCCGCTGGTGATGTGACGAAGGTGTCACGGATTTGGTTCGGTTGGTACTGGTCCGTGGGTGCCGCCATCTTTTTTTTGGAATTTTTGGCAAATGTTTATGTGTTTGGATGGCTTCTCCTCTTCCGCTGCTTGAAAAAGAGCCCTCCCGCCTGCCCCTGGGTTAATACTGACCTTTATTTCTTCACCTGAAGCACAGCTGATCAGCTCCTCAGCTGTGTTTCGGGCT
>JANHGD010002863.1:123751-135177 GCA_027560375.1 Imantodes cenchoa
GCGTTTGATAAATCTCTCTCTCTCTCTCTCTCTCTCTCTCTCTCTCTCTCTCTCTCTCTCTCTCTCTCCTGTAGGTGGGGGAGGTGAAAAACAGGCGGTTATCGCTCATTTCTTTGTCTCTTAGGGCGTTTGTGCACCTAGTTTTTCACCTCCCCCGCCTCCAGATCATCTCTGCAGGCCAAAATTGTTGGCTTTATCTTTCAGTTCTAGCCCATGGGGCTTGCGAAGGTAGGTCCTGCATTCGGCCAAAGGGTGGGCAAAACAATGTGGGCAGGGCAGCCTTGTGGTCCTGCGCGGGCTGGATTAATGGCTTCGGCGGGCCGCATGTGGCCCTCGGGCCTTAGTTTGAAGACCCATGTCCTAGACTGTAAACCTTTCCATGCAGGCTAGTTCTCTGTCCCTGAATCCAGTTCCATATTAAATAACAGCACTCCATGTAGATATGAAGCAATGTGAAGGACTAGTTCCTGCAGGATGGCATGTTTAATGCTATCATAAATTGCCAAGAGTTTCAATACAAATAATGTTCTATTCTTTATCCTATTTCTAGCCTAGGTCATTCACCAAGGTGGTCAAAGTAATTTCACTATAATATCCTGATCTAAAGTCTTTCTGAGATGGTTCCAGAAATCATTATCATTCAGGTATGTGTAGAACTATGAATCCACCATCATTAATTCAATTTCTCTAGAAATTGCATACCTGATATTGTCCTCCAATAAATATTGTATTACTTACCTTGCTTAGGTAGGAATAAGTTATTTCTCCTGTAAGGGGGCATTGATTGCTTTCTTAAGCCATGGAATCCAATCTTGTCCTGAATAATTTAATTAGCTAGGAAGGACAAGATTTAAGTGGTAGTTCTTATCTCTCCATATACAGTACCTAGTCAACACCCTCGAGAGTTACAGTTTGAGAAGAATAACAAGACAAACAATTGCCAAGCATACATCTGTGTGACTTATCATGTTCTGGAATCCAAACAAGATGGATGTAATTGACGTTACAAATTGTTCACATCACATTTCCAGCTCTTCTGACTTCCTTGTAACTTCTTGGTGGAAGAGATGTCACACAGTAAAGAAGAGCAAAGCCAGCTGTAAAGTACAGCTGTGACTCTAAAGAAAGCAAAGAAATAAGCATTCTTGGCTGCCTCACTGCTGATTCGCCCCAAGAAGGAAGAAAGTGGTTTGGAGCAATATTTTACAAATCAGCTATGGCACTGAAAGGATCCTAGCAAAAGTATGGTGATTTGCCAAGTGCATTCAGGAGATCATCTTGATCCATCAGGCATCTGGGTGGGAGCATGTTAATTGGCTGCCCATCCTTGCAGAAATTTATACTGTGTAGAAAATGATCCAATCCACATCAATGGAATCACATAAAGACTCTCTCTCGTCAACTTACCAGTTCTACATGAAAGGAAAATCAAATCCAAACTGTGGTGTGTGATATATATTGGGTCAGCAATTGTCTGAATCAAGTGGTATGAAATCCTGAGCCATCCCAGAATGGGCATTCATATCCCAAGCAAAAGAGATTTAGGGTTATTGAATAATATGCCTGAGATCAAGTAGCTCAGGAAGAGAGAATGAAAGTGAATGGTACACTAATAGTATGTCTATGCTGTTCTGGCCACCAAAAACAACCACAGGCACTCAATATTGGCAAACTGCCAAGTGGAACATCTGTCAGCAAGATGGAATTATTATATATCCATCTGTTGGCCTCCAATCCTAACTTGCTAGCACAGAGTATCCTGACAAAGCCGGTAAAGGTGAATTCCAACCTCTTCTGGCAGTTCTCTGTGGTATGCACAGGCCACCGTAGTGATTCCATCAAAGATGAAATCTGTACTGGTAAATAGATGTTTTACCAGCAGCTAATTAAAATTAAATTAAGCTAATCTGATGTTAAAGAATAACACTGGCAGATTGGAGGTGCCATCATTGTTGTCAATGTCCTTGATTGGGCTGGTACCTGAACGGAAACCTGCGCGAGACATTAGTCATCGGGTTGCTGTCATTTCTCTATAATACAATTGCAGGCTCTTCCTACCATATCTTCCTTTTTCAGTTGCTATTTCAAAACTTGTTTACAGGCTATTTTCCATGCCCCATTTTTATTTTCCTATTTTCCTGATGTATGTCTTAATATAGGCTACAATAAGTCAGAGATCCAGATTTATTCTGTTTCTCTTGGCATCCAGAAGTCTACTACAAAAAAATAAAATAAAAAAAATAAAGGGTGTGCCTCAAACTGAAAGCATTCTGAAGAATCCAGAAAAGAATATCCTAACTAGCCCAAGGCAGCTATATTTCAAACTCCAATTTTAGGGATGCAGTTCCGGGCAGACAACCTGAAATGTGAAGCATTAAAATAAATGATCTGATACTACAAGGCAGAGGTGGGTTCCTACTAGTTTGGACCGATTCTATAGAATAGGTAGTAACTTGGTGGCCTGGGTCGCTGGAACTGGCAGCGACCCAGGCCTGCCACGCCCCTGAGCCAATTCTCTCAGTGGCACCAAAGGCGCCGCCATATTTTTTTTTAGTACTTTTTTTAGTACTGTGCATGCGCATGTGCGCTTTGCGCGGTGCATCCCTGAGTGAACCGGCAGTAACACAGTCCGGAACCCACCCCTGCTACAAGGAAGCTACCAGTCATACGGCACAGTACCCTTTTCCTTCTCCACAAAATGCTTGGGCTAAGTGGAGACTTTCTCAGCCTTTCTGGACAGAGAATTATTCTTTTTTTCATTTTAAACTGCAAATGAAAAGGAAGCATAGAACAAGCATAACAGGAAAAATAGAGCTGTACAGAAAGCACAACCAATCTTTTGTATGCAAGTGTGTTTGTGTGTGTGGGAGTGAATGAGTGACTGAAACAAACCTAATATATTAATGCCCACATAATCTTTGTGTTGGCTTTAATTTTTATTTAATAAGTGTGCGTGGTTTGTATGTCTCTCTGTGTGTACTTTCAAGTCAGTGTTGGCTGCTGGCAACAGCTTGGAGTACTCCCTGCAATTTTCTGGGCAAAATTTTCAGAATGATTTGACATTGCCTATTTTCTAGGGCTGAGAGGAGAGAGGCTGGCCCAAAGTCACCAAACTATCTAAGGCAGAACTAGAACTCATGGCCTCCCAATTTCTACCCTGGTGCCTTAACCACTAGACAATAATTTACATAATAGATTTTTAATAACTACACTATCTGGGCGAACTCTAGCGAACACATGCATTTTCCTTCACAATTGCTGCAGGAAATTTAGATGCAGTTCATACTATAGAAAAACTTACAGAGACTCTTCTGGGGGTGTAAAAATGGTCAGAATGGTTGAGTGGTTTTTAAAACCATTTTTACTGTTTCTTTCTCACATTGTCACTAAAATATTTTCTTTGTTATCTGAATGGGACATCTGCTGACTGGCTGAGCTTTCTTTACCTGATTGTGTGAAAAGTCTTGGTTAAATCTGTTAGGCCTTGGAGGCCCAGTAACCTGCTAAGTGCTATACGTAGAGCCTGAAAGACACAATGTCCTTGGACTAGCATCACATTTTTGCTTATTTATTTATTTATTAAAACAAACCACCCTGCTGTGAGATATTACAATAAAACATAAGTAATGAGCTGAAGATTCTGTTAAAAAATAAAATTGGAGTGAATGCTTAATTATGCAGCAAATTGTACTTGATCTATAGTATGCGGCTGGTGAAGAAGAGATATTTGAAGAAGGTTATGGGTGGGAAGAAGAAAAGTGTTGACAGGTTCATTATAAACTTACTTTGCCCTAACATTTTGTAAAAATAGAAAGTATATCAGAGCAATCCAGGGAAAGTATTCAAATAAGTATTCAAATTAGATAATTCTAGGGCCCTCTTCTTCAACTTGGCACCCTGCAGAAATGTTTGGATTACAACTCCTAGAATTTTCAACCAACATGCTTTAGAAATTATACTTGAACATCCACACTCACAGCTTTTTGTAATAGGAGATCCATGCTTTCCTGCAGTTACTTTTGGTGATAAAACACCTATTACTGCTAAACAATAATTATTCTGAGATGCTTAGTTATATCCAACGAGAGCATTGATGATCCAGTTTCCTTGAAATGTTCTTAAAATGAAGTTCTCCAAATTGGACACAGAGGTTGAGGTGGAATCTGACACAATACAGTAAAATGGAACAAGCTTTTCTGGAATATGAGACTATAATGTTGATGCAGTCTAAAACTACCTTTACCTTGTTTGACAACTACAGTGTTCTGCTTGCTTATATTTAGTTTGCAATAAACTGTTGCAAACAATAAACCATTGTTCCAGTCTTTATTGCCAGATATAGCTCTTTCTATACTTGTGCATTTAATTTTTGTTTTCTAAGTAAATAACTGCACTTTTCTCAATTAAACCTAATTAAATCTGTTATTCTCAACCCATTTTACTATTAAGATCAGTCTGAATTTTATATCTTCTAGAGCAGGGCTGTCAAACTCCTGGCCCAGGGGCCGGATGCGTCACACACTGGCCACGCTCACGCCCAGTTTAGCGAAGGGGGAAAAAGTTCCCATACGTCACATGACACAGCCATGGCAACATGAGTTTGATACCCCTGTTCTAGAGTATTAGCTGTTTTATATAATTTTGGGCCATCTGCAAATTTGATAAATATTCATCCTTTAGTACAGGTCATTAATAAAAATAATGAGTCATGTTTTAAAAATATTGAGTAACCCAAATCTACAAATTCAATCAATACTGAATCAAAATATTGAATTCATCAATGTAAGGATCTCCTTTTCGATGGTGATAAAGACACTAAAGATGAAGTGGACATAAATAGGCTCAGCCATCAAGTATAGATATATGATAGTTCTCAGTTGTGGAGCTATTTCTAAAGGGGTGCAAATAGGTGGAAATGTCCCCAGGTATGTATCTTGTAATTCCCTGCCTGGATGGTTACAGTTGATGCTTTGCAGGGTTGCCATAATTAATGCCAATATAATATATGATATAATATGTTTCTACTCGATAATATTTTATTGACTAATATTTTTGTCCTAACCCTTTTAAATATAAATAAATAAATAAATAAATATTGGGGAACAATGAGGAATTCACTGATAGGAAAGAAGGGTCAATACCACAATATTCTGTGGTAATCCATATGTGTGGTGGAATGTAGTCTGAATTCCCAGGAGGGAGGGGCAGCATTGCAAAGGGCCAGTAGACTGAATTTTAGATAGTTTAGTTGGAAGAAAGTGAATCAAGGTAGATCTTCTTTGGAAGAATGATTATTTTAGTTTAGTTTAGTTTGGAAAGATTTTTGCATATAGGTGGGGAACAATAAAGGAATTTGTGTGTCTTTCTTGGTTTCTGGAACCTACAATATTAACATATTGCAAAGCAAGCATTCTTATGATTTCATTAAACTTAGGAAAAGCCTGCATGGAATCCAATGAAAGGCTTTATTCAAACTTTGTTGATTCACGATCGAAGGAAGAGGGGCTTGCAATTTTAGAGGGAATTGGATTTATCTTCATTGTATTTGTGTGTTGTGTGGGTGTCTGTTGGTTCACGTACTACCATAACCATAGTCTGAAAAAAGATGCTCTGTTTTCTGCCATTCACTTTTGAAACAGAGATGTATGAGTATGATAATATCAGGTATTAATGGAATACTATCACTTATCATACTACTGTGAATGCTGGTTGATTTGTCTTCGGAGAATATTGGGGTTCATGAATCATTAAAAATTATTTTGTGATTCCAGTTTTATCCTAACCCTAGATTTAATACATTGGTGTTTGCATGCATTTTATTAGCCTTGAAGTCTAAATTAGTTCTTTAAAAAAAATCAAGACTTTGAGGTGAAGTAGTAAATCCAGCATGGTCTGCAATAAAATACTTATAACTTTGCTACACATTTCCCCACTAACAGGACTGTGTTAGAACAACTGTTAAAGATCTTTCCCATCAATGTTAAGTCAGTTTGCTACATATAATTATTTTATGCTCTTCTCATCCCCCCTCCCCCAGCCCTGGAATTGTATTTGTATGTCTGTGTGTCTCTTTTCTGAACTTCTCACATAGTATAGGTGGCTCTTTCTTGCCTTTTATATAAGGAAGATGACACGAACGCTCAAAAGGGAAGGGAATGCAAGTGTTTTCCCTCCACAATGCCCCCTTTTTCTAAGTAAGTAAAAGGATCTCCTGTTTGGCTTCCAGGGGAGCTGCATGTTCTAATTCACAGCTGTGGGGGTAAGGATCTGCCGGGATGGCCACCAGTGAATGGTGGAGGAGAGTTAAATTCCCTTTTTAGAAAAAATAAAATAAAATGTCAAGACTAAAGACAAGTGCCTCACTTCTCAGCCCTACATTTTTTTCCCTCTGTCAAAATGCTTATCTAAAATGTCTACAGATGGGAGAATGGCAAAAGAGAAATGTTCACATTTTAAATATCAGAAAAACAGGTTTGATTTTGAGATAACCTCTTGGAAATAAGCAACTCTGCAGTCCAACATCTCTCTCAGTGATTTACAGTATTAATTTTGTCACAATTCTTTTCAAAGATATAGTGGTGCCAAGCCTTTAATTTAATTGTCATAAAATATTGCCCTGAAGAAGAATAAAAATGGATTTTTAAAACTCTTTCATACAGATAAGCTTATAACTGTTTAATAGTGTTTTAACCATAGTTTGTATAGACCACATACATTTAAACCCTATGTAATTTTTTTCTACTGCAGGGCAAACATCTATGAGACATAACATGCCATGCACGAGCATTTGCTATAAATGTGATAATGATCCTTTATGAGTTTCCTATTTTATACAAAGTGTTTGAAAGGGAGAAGATGCAGGGGAGAACCACGAACGTGGAATGAGCTGCTACCATGGTTTCATTATTAACTGGCTTGTACAAACTGAGAGCTTCTCAGATTTCCAGGAATTTTTATAGGTTGCTACCTGGTGAAATCATATTCTGTGTAGAAGGGGAAACAAACTAAAAATATGATGCAGAATTCTTTTTAACCACTTCTACTGTTGTTGTTTATTTATAAACAAATTAGGAATCAAGTTGACAGTATATTAATGTATGGATGCATTTAACAGATACGAGACTTTGATTTTAACTAACAGCTGCCTAAATAACTGCCAAATAGCAGAAAGAGAGAGAGAACTGAGTATCTGTGGTACATAGCCAACTTAAAAAAAAACAAAAACAAAACACTTTCTGGCTATGATTTCAGGAAGAACTGAAGCTGCTGTGAAGGAAAGTATTGCTGTTTATAGAAATTCCCCTGTCCCAATAAGTATCTTTACATATGATAAAAGGATCGTTTTGTGAGGTTTAATAATTCTCATCCAGATCATCCAGATACTCTATTTGTTTTAATTTATTACGTTCATTTGCAGAGACCTAGCATTCACTCTTTAATAACTGGAAATCATAGTTTGCTGTATTCTTTGGAAGCTAGAATGCATAAACCAAGGGGGAAAAACTTGATTTGTAGCCTTGGTTTGTCAAAAGTATAGGATGTAATGATAATACGCTAGCTAAATTATTGCTGGTTCATTTACTGCCCACAGAAGCTAGTTTGAAGTAGGAGCTGTGTGCATTAGCACACACTTCATTCACCAGAAGCCAGATTTTTCTGGGAGGGCTCCACTCTCTGGTTTGGCCCTTACATGGTAAAATTATGACACCCCCATTGCAAGAGATTGTCCAAAGGCTCGGTTTCCAGTTGGTTGAAGGGCTGTGTGTTGCTTGCTGGAGAAACATGGGTAGGTGGCTTGTTTAGAATGAAAAAAACGTTTGTTCAAGCTGCAGTGAAAAATGTTTCACTGAGTGAGGGTTGACAATGAGCCTTGCTATGTCAATAAGGGTCAGCCTGAAATAAACATTGTGTTCAACTTGCCTTGTTATATTGAAGATGCTCGAATGTTCATTTGCATCTAATGATGCATCGCTACAATTAAATGTGATCAGCATGACAAAGTACATCCATTAATTTATACTTAATTTGACAAAAGATGCAGGCTGTTTAGGTGGCTGTCATTTGAAGCTTATGTATTATGGCCACCTTTGCCACGCTCAGGGTTTTGTGCTTCTCCTGTAGTGTTGTATCGAATACCTGCCTAGCTGAGTGCTCCCCGTGACTTGCCTGAAAATAAAATGTACATAGACTTGAGTACCATCATGGAAGAAACGTGGGATACTCTGTAATACACAAATACTAAAGAGGAAAAGAAGGTACTTCATGTTTTTATAGCAGAACGAGCGTTTGCGATAAAATCACTATTGGATTCAGGAAATATCAGCTATCGTATTAGTCAGGAAGTTTCCCCCCCTTTTTTTTGGTTAGCTTCCCTTTTGCTACCTAAAAGGAATTATTGGGATATCAAGAGTGCCATTGTTGAATACCTGACTGGAATGCTTGCTTAATCAATAAATCACTTTAAAAACTGTACTGTTTTTGTAGTATGTGAAAAAAATGTGAAAACAATCAGTTGCCATCTGTCTGAAAAACTTTATAGAAGTATAAATGTGAGTATTATTAATTTGATTGTTGTATAGTGTTATCTTCTCATATACAGTATGACCATTGTTCTAAATATGAAGAAGAAAGTGCTGTGTAAATAACTACAATTTGTATTCAGGCCAATTGGCTTAGTGTATCACCAATTGAACTGATATAATATCTGTCTGCAGTTTCTTAAAGCAGTTGAGTCTTTTCCTGGAACATTTGAGTCTAGGAAAAGACAGATGATACTTGGATATCCATATATTTTTTAAACCTTTTTGCCTTTGAATCCAAAGCCAGCCCCAGTCATTAATGGCACTTGGAACAGGATATTGATTACACCATACTTAAAAAGAATACACATCCTGAATTCCACATACTTTATGGCCAGTCCTTGGTATTCCATTTATTGGATAAGACAAAGCATGTATAGCATCTTGGCTGAATGTGGTTTAAGATAAGGAGGCTTATCTAGATCCATCTCAAGTTTGTTTCAGACCTAGTTATGGGAAACAGATTGTGTGGATGGTTGATTTCTGCCAGGAACTGGACATATTGCATATCCCTATTAGGTTTGCTGCATTTTCTCTACATTGAAAATGATATCAGACTGGATCACTTGTTTGAAAACGGATTTGGAGGCATTTTCAGTTCTTGAAAGAATATTTCAGAATGTTGTTATTTGTAATAGCCATTTAAACTCAGGTTTCCATCTTATTCTCTTGTCTGTCTGTCCGTCCATCCATCCGTCCATCCATCCATCCATCCATCCATCCATCCATCCATCCATCCTCCCTCTTTGGTTTTTAAAGTTGAGAGATAGCGTAATATTGATTACCATAACACTATTATTTTATATAATATTATATAATATTTTTATAAGGAGTTAAGTTCTAAATCCCAGCCCATCGGATACAGATGATGGAGTACTGTATATCAAGGAGAATAATAAAAAAATCAATTCAGACAAAGATAGTCCTAATCAGTTAATAAAAACAGATAATAAAAAAACAGATTTCGTCCTGTGCTGAATGGGACTGTTAAAACCTCAGGCTCAAAGTTTCTGGATTCTAGTGTAATTCTAGATTCAGCCTGGAATCTGGAAATTCTAATTTTGATAATGGCCAGAGGTATGTATGTTGAGCCAGTATTTATTGTTTCTGGAAATGTAAAATTTCCTATAATGTGAAACAAGGCTTATTTACATTCAATTTAGATGTGTATAAAGTGCTTCAGTAAAAAAATCAGTCAGTATAGGATGTTGCAGCCAGACTACATGACTTTGACATGTAAGGGGAAACTTGAATGTGCCATCTGAAGAGAGTATGGAGCCTATTACATGGTTACACTGTGTTTAAGTCAGATGGTACTGTCCCTTATATTTTCGTGACTATATTTTTTAGCGGTAGCTTTTCATGGTTTTCAATTGGTTTTAATAGAAAGCCGTGATGGTTAGTTGTTTTTTAATTGTATATGCTGGCCAGGTGAGATGGGTGGCTAAATACATACATGTATACATACATGTATACATACATGCAAACATACATACATTTTGGGGGTTTATGGCAGGGGAGACTATCACATGGAAAGGGTGCTCCAATGTCCAAGTTTCTAGCATGGAGATGCTTCAATCTTGCCTGCTACTAAATTCTTTTTCATAGGTGCTGATTAAAATATTCTGCAATTTTCATTTAATTCTGTCAAGCAGATTGGGGTAAATTATAATCTGGGTTTGTCCCCCCCCCCTGGCAAGACATGAGGTTCAGGGGGTTTGAATTCCAAATGGAGGTTTAGTTCAGGTACCAGATCAGGCAGAAGCAAAGCTCTCTGTTTCAGAGTATTGATTAGATTTCACAACAACCCTTTTAGTTTGCATATACCCCCAGTTATTGCTTTATCCAGGCAGTTCATGGCAGTGAGCTAGTTATATATTTTCCAAGCATATATGTGCATACTTATCCGCATTACACTTTATTTGGGATCAGTGCCCATGCAAGAGAAATTTCAATCACTCTAGGTTCATGTGGCAGTCCAGTCCAGTCTTCCTCAATTATAATAATATCCTCATAAAGAAGATACCCAAAGAATTCCTCTTTGCCCTGTCTGTATGACAACAACATACTGAAGCATGCAAATAATTTGTAACACATTGTACCAATTAGCTCGCAAGTTTATGGGTATAATTTGATTCTAAACATATGACAAAGTGACTCCTCTTTCAGAAACCTCTGTTTTACAAAGTTTAGCGCGATGAGTTCTTCTGCTTTTTAAACTGTCCTAGTTCTCATGTTTTTGGGCCTGTGGTGCAGCTGATTTTAGTTGTCAGTTTAAAAAGCATACTGCAGTCTTTCCTCAGGCCTTTCACCTTGTCTGCCTGAATTATGTCTCCCAAGAGGAGACTTTAAAAAGCTGCCTGTTACCCTCTCAGGTATCTTTTGTCATAATTTTTATTATTATAGTCCATTGTCCATGTTTCACTAGTTATTTTTAGACAAAAACCAAATTCCTTCCTATGTTCTATAGGCTGTTATTTGAAGGGATAAGGCTTTGAGGTTTTCAACAAGATTTTGCATGAACCACCCTGTATCATTTCAGTTTATTTTCTTTAAGAAAAGCCATGCATTTTTACTTTAGAGTGGTTTAAAAGACCAAATTAGAACAATAAATTCAACAATAATGGGTTAAAGAAAATGGGGGAGCAGAGGGAGAAATGAAGTATTAAGGGACAGTAATTAGGGATTTAGCATCTTCTAAAACGATAGTCTTTGGCATTGGAGATTAGTAGAAGAGTTTAATGAATTACAAGGTAGGTTCAAAATCTAGTCAGAAGAAAAAGAAAAAAAATACAGTTGCAGATATTTTTCTAAGACTATAAAATCTTAATCTTTAAAACTATAAAT
>JANHGD010002863.1:224656-245824 GCA_027560375.1 Imantodes cenchoa
CCGATTCTCATACTCCCCACCCAGCATAGATAATGGTGTTGGGATGATGTACACTGGAATCCAGCAATACCTAAGTCAGTGAGGGTGGAAGTTTGTTCTCTGAGGTTGGGGGTTGGTTTCTGGACGTTTCGTTACCAGGCTAGGTAACGTCCTCAGCAGAATTTAAGGGATGTCTTGTGTTGCCGTTCTTCTGCTTGTAAGGGGTTTGTGTAGGCAGTAGGTCTTGTGATGGGACCAGACGAAGAAGCGGCAGAACGCCAACAGACATTCCCTAAATTCCGCTGAAGAAGTTACCTAGCCTGGTGAGGAAAAGTCTGGAAACCAACCCATAAACTCGGAGAATGAACCTCCACCCTCCTCCTAACACCTCACCATTATCTGAGCTGCAGATAATCGCCACTACTGCAAACCTAGGTCAGTGTTTCTCAACCTTGGCAACTTGAAAAGGTGTGGACTTCAACTCCTAGAATTCCCTGGCTAGGTTGGCTGGCTGGGGAATTCTGGGAGTTGAAGTCCACACTTCTACTTGAAGTCCACACCTCAAGTTGTCAATGTTGAAAAACACTGACCTAATACTTTAGGTGCACCATCTCTACTGTAAACATCCAGGATGCAGAGAAAAATATTCCCCTAAGCAACTGGAATCCTTCAACCCTACAAGCCAGGCTAGTTCTGAATCCAGGTCTTTGCAATGCTAGCTTCCATTGTGGTATCAGGGCCCATCGCTCAAACCACCGGACTCCAATCTTCAATCGGGCCTTATTTTACATCTTTCCTTGCTTTTCGAAGCCTCATCCGCCCACTCCCTTTCCCTTCGTTCAGACCTAAGCAGTCCATCGGAACAAGCAGCAGTGCAGGCAAAATTTAAAAAAAAATCATAATAAAAATCAACAACTGATGGCTACATTTGTATGCTGCATTCACCCCCCCCTTCTCCCTGTCCCCCACCCCCACCCAGCGACACAGCCTGTGGGAAGTCAGCAACATTTCCAGCCACAGAAAGGGAGAGGGGAACATATCACAAGGAATACGGGTTAAGGTGCAAGGCGAAACATCCTGAAACAGTTTTTATTATTATTATTATTAGTAATAATAGTAGTTTTGCGGATCTCACAAAAACACCCGTGCAGTGCGAAACAGCAGCAACAGCCACACTTAGTGACGGAGGAAGAAGCTGAAGCAGAGAACGTTTCCTCTTTGGGTTGCATTCTCTGACCCTCCCAAAGACAGAAGACAAGTTTTGCCCAAGCGAAGCAGAAATGCAACAGGTAGCTTTTGTTACGTAGCACATGCAGGGGGTGGGGTGGGGTGGTTAGCCCAGTTCTTAAAACATCAAAACGAAAGAGAGAGGGGGAAAAAAGGGGTGAGGGTGGGAGAATCACCCCAAACTTAGAAAACATGGTTTCCAAGAGGTTGCAGCAATTACATTATTTACGGCACTTTGTGAAAACTTTGCATGCACCAGGTGGGGAGAGGTGAGGAAGTGGGGTGGGGTGAGGAAAGCGCTGGCCACTTAACATCCCCTCAATCATGCCACGTCCCACTCCTCTTCCGTTAAAAGCAGCAACCTAACTATGGAGTGCAAAAAATATAGAATAAAATGCTGAAAACAGGATCCACTGGTAACAATTCAAGTCCTGGAGGTTTGGTGTTGGTTTTAAAGCATTGGTGGTTGTGGTGGTTTTGTCAAAAGCTCCAAGTTTTTTTCGGGTTCTCTTGTCTCCCCACGTTGCCCGTTCTGCAAATGCCCAAGTTTGCTTATTCTTGCTCAAAAATAGTTTAGAATCGCCGTTGCAATGCTGGTGTCGGAGGTGAGAATCTACTCCAAGCAGAAAGAGGCAGATGGGGAGAAGAGACACCAAGAAAAACTCAGAATGTCCTTCCGGTTTTTGTTTTGTTAAATGCATTTTCACGCAAAAGCTGAGAAGGGGTGAGGGCAAGCGACAATCGTCTACGAGGAACTTCGATGAAGGCCGGTAGGTGAGTTCGCCATGCAGGCACTTGTTTAAGCAATGTTGGCTTTCGGTCTTGATGCTTCTGTTCGAAAGCAGGTGCCCAGGGTAGAACAATGCCAACCTTGAAGGATTCAAAGGAAGGGAGGGAGGGAGGGAAGATGGGAGGAGAATGGATGAGAGGAAGGAAGTTGGATGGATGAAAGGCAGGCAGGCAGGCAGGCAGGCAGGAAGATGGGAGGAGGGAGGGGGGGAGGAGAATGGATGAGAGGAAAGAAGATGGATGGATGGATGGATGGATGGATGGAAGGAAGGAACGAAGGAAGATGGGAGGAAGGAAGAAAGGAAGGAGAATGGATGAGAGGAAGGAAGATGGATGGATGGATGGAAGATGGGAGGAGGGAGCGGGGAAGGAAGGAGAATGGATGAGAGGAAAGAAGTTGGATGGTTGAGAGGAAGGAAGGAAGGAAGGAAAGAAGGAAGGAGGGAAGGAAAATGGGAGGAAGGAGGGAGGAAGGAAGGAGAATGGATGAGAGGGAGGAAGGAAGGCAGAGGGGAGGCGGGAGGGAGGGCGGGAGGCAGGCAGGCAGGCAGGGAGAAATATTTAAACATTGCATGACCTCTGCAACTAGACATGCTGAGGCTGGACAACTGAAGCCAGAAACAGAAAGGTTTAGGATAAAAGACTTTGTGATAGCAATCTGTGTCTCTCATGCCCTCAGCACAATGGCTTAAATATCTCCTCCTTGGACAAACAGATCAATATGCCCTTTTTAACATCTTCAATGAGAGCTCATTAATGCTCTCTTGGTGTCCTCTTTACTGCCCTAATGACCTGGAGGGAGCAGAAGAAGTGTGATAATTATCACAGGCATAACACTTCAGATCATTCTTCAGCACAATGTGAATTGTTTCTGTATAATTATTGCAAGCAAGAGTGCAAACTAATTGAAAAATATGTTATAATGTATTTGGGCACATGAGATGCAATAGGTTAAATGCTAAATTACCATGATAGGGGATTTTATCTGTCCTCCTGCACTTCACACAGTTCATTTCATTTTATTTTTTTTGCCAGTCTTTAGGTTTGGATAACCTCTCCTCCTTTTCCTTTTTCCCCTTCTTTTCATCAAACTGTCATTTGATAGTACAATCAAGAAATGTTCAGTCTCCATTGATGTTAGCTTTTCCGAACTTGGGGTTTGTTCTGGGATTGGAACATTTATAATTCTCAGAATGTTTGGCCAGTTGTCACGAAAGTTAAAAATTCAGGTAATACCAATATTCCCCATAAACCCAATACTTCTTGGGGATATGAATTTGTATAAGATTGTACAGTGACCACCATGTTTACCTGAGTCATTCTTGGAGATTCTCTATAAACCTGATACCTGCAGTATGGGGCTTCATCAACAGAAAAGAAGCATAGAAGTCCAAGTTCCAACAGTTCTAGAAATAATATTTCCATCCATCAAATATAGACCTACTTACCTTAAGCAGGATATAGGCAGTTAAAACCCAGGGTGTTGGGGAAGAAAAAGTGGGAAGTTACATTGCTTCATTTCCTACTAAACGAGAGGGCAATTAATCATAACCTGTAACATCACTTATCTGTTTTCATAAAGATAACATTTGTGGTGTTATCCAGTCTCATTCCATATTGTTAACTACCACTAAAAATGGGAGAGGAACTTGTACAAATCGAGACTCAGTAACTATTCAAATTTCACAAGTTTGCTATATTGTTTATG
Organism: Imantodes cenchoa; assembly: GCA_027560375.1. Lineage (NCBI taxonomy): Eukaryota > Metazoa > Chordata > Lepidosauria > Squamata > Dipsadidae > Imantodes > Imantodes cenchoa. The sequence goes on from JANHGD010002863.1 coordinate 228,360, forward strand.
AGTCAAAAATCTTAAAAGTAATACAAAACTTAAAGAAAGTATATACACAAAAATGAATATATTGGACAGAAGAGTGAACAAAAATTTAAAATTTTAAGTTTTCTTATGAACAAGAAAAACTGAAACATTAAAAATGACTGATTCTGGCAGGAGAGTACAGAGAAGATACGTAAAATCATTATAATCCAGGCTCTGTAATCCACCCTAGAAGTAATATCTTCTAAAACCTTCTGGAATGAACAAAAAAATGGCTTTACATTTGGAGTTGATATTATGCCCTGGAGTCTGGTAGAACTAAATTTGGATATTTAGCTCCCATTGAATCCATGGCTGTATAAATGTTACAATCTAGTTAGCATTCAACACACACACACACATACGCTTTAAAAGTATAAAAGAGAAAATGGAGGCTGGAACTTTTTATTCAGTTAACCAAAACCTAAAGAGAGAAAGGGTCTTTCATATTTCCTTTTTATAAACATTCTGCATACTCATTGCAATGTGAGGTTTTTCACAATAAAGGCTGCACGCTGCTAGCCATGTGTGAAGTTCCATGGTTAGTCTACTGTCTTATTTGTTCTAAGCCTTGGACTGCCCTGAGCATTTGAAAGTGGGGTGAGTGGATTGGGAGAACCTGTTTTAAAAAATGGAACCAACTCATAGAAATAGAATCTTTCTGCCTCCTAAATGACCTGCCAAATTTTCTACAGATTTTTATTAATACTTTATGGACGATGTTATCTTGACATTGAGTACGTAGTGTTTGGAACATCCCAATCAAACAGTTTTCTCCACCAGTAATTCATCACAGAGAAGTGCAAAGCAAGAGGGAGCAAAAGTGACACTTTCTTTTAAGGAACAAAAAGAGGCAGTACTCTATTTTAGTCAGTTTTTTAGTTCTCATTTTTAGTGCAAGAATTTAATTATATGTATTTCCCCCATTTCTTATATTCTGACATATTAATTAAGGATGCTCTAATTCAATTCCTGTGGCACTATTGGCCTATTCTGTAAAAACATTTTACTGTTTTTGTACAAATATAAAAATGAGTAGATAGATAAAGGCAACCCTTACATGTTGCTGCTCCTCCCTGTCACAGAAACAGAAGACTAATTATTTTATAAATAAAGTGATAGCTTCCCTCATCAGCACGGCAGCTTATTAAATATCTTATTATATTCAATACCTCTAATATTGTATTTAAATACAGGCTGATTTATGTGTATTGAACTATTAAAGACCAGAGACTTCCTTGCAAAGTATCTTCCAAATATCGGAGAATCTTCTGGAGGATAAAACAAGCTATTAATTTGAGAAACAAAAATTGTGAGTAAGAAATGTGATACAGCTCTCTGCTTATCTCCCAACTCTGCTCTGAAAGTATTCTCTTTCCCCCAGGAAAGATGTTGAGGCCACATGAATGTCTTAAAGAAAGGAAGAAGTGCCCGTTTTTGACCAGGTTAAGGGAAGAAATCATATTTGTTGCCTTTTAGGGGTGCATAGAAACAGTTGCATGTAGACATCTGAAAATGTGAATTGATGGTGTTAGAGCTGGACTTAGGGTAAAAGTCAAACTGACAGTAGTATTACCATCGTTTGTCATAGCACCAGATCACCTACCACATACAGAAAAAAAGGCTGTAATCATCATTCCAAATTATTTCAAGTGTTTCTATGACTGAGATTTATAACTGAGTTCAATTTATGTAATTGAGATGATTCTGAGTAACTTACAAAAATCATAAAAAGAGAAAACAAAATTCACAAAAAGGCACCATGAATTAAAACAACTAAAACAGCAAAGTGTACAAAAAAAAAAAAGAGCAGGGCTTCAGCCCCAAAATAATATCCACATAAACCTCAGAGTTGGGAACAGAGCAAAGTTTTAAGGCCTTTCTGTAACTTCAGGAGGGGGAGGGGCACTATTGGTATCTCTGAAGGGAAGCTGTTCCAGAGGATGGGGAGGAGGGGTCATGGCAGAGAATGTTTTCTCAATCCTGCAAATGGCAGCCTTTAATTGAAGGGACCTCGTATAATTGGTCTGGATGTACAGGGCAGGTAAAACCAACTGGATATATCAGATTCTTCATAAAACAGGCCTTATGGAGGGCTTTATAGGTAGTGACCAGCACTCTGAATTACATGCAGAACAACAACTGGTAACAAACTATATTTCCTACCATTCTGGTGCATTCAACATTGTTCACTAGGTGTTATGTAGATTCATGAAAAAATTAAAAATATGTAAAGATTCTTCTTTTTCCTCTCCTAGTTGAAGTCATACATAATTGGACAAATTGATTCAGTTTGAAAAGAACTGAAGAAGCTTCTTGAATTAGAAGGGAAATGTCTTCAAGGAAAAACAAAGTCCAGTTGTCTTTTGAAAAAGCACCTTTGGGAGACCCAGAGTCGTTTTCTCATGGTCATTCATTCATTCATTCATTCATTCATTCATTACATTTTTATGCCACCCATTTCCCCTATAAGGTGACTCTGAGCTATCATAAATTTGAAAAATAAATAAATGACAACACAGTAATACAAAACACTTTAGATGATGAGTATTTTAATCTTCAAATCTATCTTGTAAATTCTCCATTTCAAAGAATTGAGAATTTTAGTAATTGTGTCATTGCTGCACACACACACAAAAATACTCTTAATGATATTGCAATGTCTATTTTTCCCCAGACCAAAATGGGTGGAGCTATTTCTGTAGATGCTATGTCACTTTTAATTAAAGCTTTAAAAAAAAAAGTCTGGCAAGTTAGTTTCCCTACAAAGCTGGATTGAATTCTTATTGCCCTGTTTTGTTATTTGTTACGGTTTTGTAAACTAGGCACAAAAATGTGTGCTTTATACCATAGAGGGTCTTATCAAGGCATGAGACAACATTTTTTTCTTTTTGTTAAGGTACTTTACATAATGTGAAGAACCTTTTCCGATGGTTCTCTTAACTGAAAATCAGCTTCCACGTATTGTATCTAGAAAAAGCCCATTTCCTTCAGCAAAGCACAAGAGATGCTTTATCGTTTAGCAGCTGAAGGACATGTTACTCTCTGAAGTTGTTTTCAAGGAGCACTTTGAACAAATCTTTATCAGAACAAAGTCTCCTTTCCAAGACTGCCTACTTGTGCTATCCCCACTCTAACAACTGTAGGACAATAGCCCATATACACATAAAGTACATTGCCACAGATATTATACATGTTATCGGTTCAGGAAGGAGAATAAATGATAGTTTGAGAAGTAAGGAAGAAATCGTATAAACCAGCAGCTGCTTAGATTAAATGTTTTTGTCAAAACCTTTTCAATCTCAGCCACAAAGCAATTAATGCAAAGCACATGTAGTTGACACCATTATATATATTCTTTCCTCATCTGTCTCTGTGTTCACTTCTCTCAGGTATTAATATCTAAACTGTAAGCCCTTTGAAGTAAGGAATCATCTACTTACTTTTAGAGAAGAGTGAGATTCATGGATGGCAGTAGTAATAATGATTAAGATGTTATCCAGAACACTCTACCTACTTTTCATAAGGCCAATCTTCCATCAAGTATTTTTGAAGATTTTTGTCTCTTCAATCAGAATTATATTCAGAGAAAACATGGTTTACTCCAACAGCTTTGTGGGTATGTGTGCATGTGTTTATGTGGTGTGCATCATGTGTGTGTTGTGTATGTGTATGTGTGAAACAAATCCATGTCATTTCTGCTTCTACTGCTGAATTATAATTTGGAGTATTGTGGCAGAAAGCAATGCAAACAAGTCCCATTCACGTACCTTTTACCTTTTTGTGTTAGAGAGCTTTGAACCAGCTATTCTCACAAGTAATTTCCATAATCTTTAGCCCCTCCCTGTTTTCTGTCAATCCCTTAGCCAGGCATTATTTATTTATTTTTAAAGCCTAAATTAAGCATAAGCTGGCAATAGTATGTGTCAGCCTAGTTTTTGAGAATAAATGAGATGTGATGATGCCAAAAGTATTGGTAAAAGGGGGATTAAAGAGGCGAAAACAGCTTTCCACCCCACTGGTTTTGTGTTACTATTAAGAAGGATGGATTAATATCAGATTTCTGCTATCTGCTTCCTTACTGATATTGCTTAATTATCCAGATAAGTGATCAGAATCCAAGCACGCACAGCCGCATAAATTTGAAGGACATTATTGCTTTATATATATAATGTGTTTACTAGTTTAAGCATCATAAAACAATAGTAAAGTGCTCATTAAAGTTAAATTTGAAGCACTTTCCAGCTGCTCAGTTTGAGTTTGTTACTCTCTGGAAAGAAAACGGATATTCTTATTCACTGGAGACATTAGAAAGGACTTCCTGTTTATATGAGACCTCCCAAAAGGCTTTTCTCTCAGCCCCTTTCTTCACTTATTCGTCTTCTTCCACCTTCATTTTTTAGACCTACATTTCAGACATCTATCCTTGACGTAAGAATGTCATTATCTTGTATTCCTTGAATTGTATCAGAGGCAGGAACATCTGATGCACCAGTTCAAGGTATGCAAGGAAAGACTAGGTATTCCACTCTGCTTCTTGAAATTTCAAAACTACTGTGTGGTAGTATTCTCTGATTACAGGCTTATCCTATTTGTGCATGTGCATCTAAAATTCTCATACCTTTTGCATGACAGAAGCTGAATCTGTTTGAAATTGTATTTGCAAAATGCTCCCCTGTTGCTAATTCAGTTAATATAAATGTTACATACAGCCGTACAAAGAATGAGGATGACTATGAGAAAAATGACAACATCCACTGCATCTACCAAGAATTCAGGGTAAGCCAAAGAACTTTTGATCAAAGGCAAATCCGCTGTTCTGGATGCCTGGGAAACCACACCAGAGCTGCCTGCAATTTCAGGGATGCTGTGTGCCACCATTGTCAAAAGAGGGGCCATATCACTGAAGCTTGCAGGGCCACACAACCATCCCTTTACCAAGCTGCTCCATTACAACCCAGAGCACCCATGGGACCAGGGAGACAAAACCAGAACCAACTGGGAGGATAGTGGGGCAGGGGCAGGGATGATGCCCCCCAAACTATGGTGCGTCTCATACTGCAGTGCGTCTTATACTCTGAAAAATATGGTAGTTCCATCCAGTCTTCCTGATTCTATCTCAAATTGAGGGATTACAGGGTTGTAAAAAGGAAGTTTTATAGTCAGTGATTATTTTAAGCTGTTATTGAAGCAGTAACTCAACTGTGTTTATCATTTACAATTGTTAGGAAGAATCTCTTTTGGTTCTGATTGTACTATAGTTCCCTTTTTGGTCTGGAATAACAATAGTTTAGGTGCTATCAGGTGTGATCATTGGGGACAAAAGTCCACCATCTTGACCTATCAGGACATTTTACTGATCTCCTTGATTTTATCTTTTCAACACAGCTTGTGTCATTCATTTTTTCCCCTTCTTTCAAGCTTACCAAACATAGTAATTTGTTTTTCTATAGACAGGCCTCAACAGGTTGCTTAACAATTGCTTGACAGTTATGACAGTCTTGGAAAGGGTGCTTTATGACCCATAAAGCACCCTTTATATCCCAAAAAGCACTTCCAGCTGTTATAAAAAGTTGTGCCACCCCTTCATCACATGACTGCATTTTAGACACTTGGCAACCAGCTCACATTTGCAATTGGCTGCAGTGTCTAATGGACATGTGTCCATGATTTGCTACATTTTTTTGCCAGTTTCTGGCAAAAGACACACATCTGGGAGAATGGATTCACTTAACAACAATGTGGTTCAGTTAACAATTACCAAAAAAACGAGCCTAGTCACATGGGTGCCTTGATGTATGATGACAACAACTTACAACTGAAATTCTGCTCCCAAATTGTAGTCATAAGTCAAGGACTACCTGTATTCTGTTAACTGCTTGCACCGCGTGCCTGAAGTATATATATTTCTGCCTCATAATTATTGTTTCAAGAAAGAAGTCTGTCTAAGCTGGATTGATTGGTTTTTCTTGCAGCCCGTGGTACTCTGGATAATTATATCCAAATCCATAATTTAGAGACGTCTTGCTCAGTTGTGGGTTTTAAATCCCGTCACTACTGGTTTGTGTGTGCGCTCTGATGCGACGCTTCTGCACATGCGCAGAAGCATCCCAGGTGGGTGGACAGAGCCTCCTGCCTCTACTAGTTTGCTGAACTGGGAGCAACCCACCATTGGTCTTGCTCCTTTTCCATGTCCTGCTTTAACTATTGCATTAAGTATTCTGATCTTGTTGTTGTAAAAATATCCGTATCTTTTCTCATTGCCTGCTTCCCTAGAATTAATCTCTTCTTTACATCTCCAGGAACCACTTGTCTTTATTTTTACTCATGCCCCCAAAATGCAAAACTTCCATTTTTACTTCTTTAATGTCACTGATGAGTAAACAAGTTAGTTCACGCTATCTTTGTCATTTTAATATTTGCCGCTAATCTATGTTAAAAGAACAGTTGTTCAAATCATTTGTACAATGCATTTAGACTCCCTAACTTTGCTGTTTGTGAAAACATATGGACTGGCTTTTCAAGATCGCTGTTTCAGAACCATAAATGTGTTTCCAATGTAGCACCGAGATTAGATACTGGCATCTCCAGAATAAAAATTAAAATCAGGCAGATAATGTTACTGGCTAAGATTTAGTCTGTAACTAAACGGTAGTACATAGTAGTAGTACATAGAGATGCTCCTGCTAATGGAATCAACAGATTTAGTTTCAAATAATGGGAAGTTTTATAAGTAAACTTAACACTTATGGGCTGCCCTGTAAGTACCTGTTAAGATCTGATTTCAACAAAACTAAGAAGGTAGATAAGCAATGGATTGATGACATAGAGTTACAACGCGAAGTCAACCAAACTGAGCTGAAGAAAGGTAGGAGAAAATACTATTTTTAGCTTCTTTTCACTATTTTGCTTTAGAGGAAACAAGCTTGAATACTCACTAGAAGCACTATAACAAAACAATCCTTATAATACTTTGGAGACCTTATGAGATCTGATAGAATAGATGATAATGTTGAACAAGATGGGCAGAAGGAGAAAAGGCCAACAGTAAAAGTAGTGGCCCAACAAAATGCTGGAAGCTACAAGAATTGCATAATATGGTAAGAGACACTTATCCATAGAATTGCCAGGAGATGGCTACAATTCGGTAGAACGTAACAATGATATTGGGTAAATTATCTGCTTAACTACTTTAAATACCACGGCCTTCTTCACAGACCATTTTAACACCCTTCTTTTGGCAGTCTTAGAAGGAGATAAAACAGTCTCTGAGTCTTTGGCCATCTGAATCTGGAGAAGTTCAAACATGAGAGTCAGGGTTCCAAGTAACAACCCCAACTAAGTAAGTAATGAGTTCTTAAGATTCAGCCCTATACTGATATTTGGCTAAGGCTGTTGCAGCCTATACATTGTGAATACCTGTATCCAATATTGTTTGGCTGACATAAATTCAAACGTTGTAAACTCAATTTAACTCAACTCAACTCAAATTCAAACGTTGTAAACATAGTAGAAAAATGCTTCTCCCTGGCATCTACGACCTGATGCAGAATGGTATTTCCAGTAGGATAGGGCTAATGCACTTATCAGAATACTATCACCTGTTATCTTTTATGGTTGTATTTTACGTGTATCTCAGTTGAGTTTTGAAACCATAATTAAACTTTGAACATGAAAAAAATCCTATTTTTTACTTTCCATTTTTATCTTCATGAGAAATTAATCTGTCAGATAACAGTGGTGCTCCCTGCATATATCAAATATTTGCATTTTGATCTCCAATTGTGATTCTAGCTTTAATCTTTCCAAGTCTGCCAACTTATAATATATTTCCTGTGTAATTGAACAAATATGAGGATAAATATGCATTTTTATCTCAGAGCCTTCCTAATTCTGAACTGCTTGGTTTCTCCAAATTCAGTTTTTAACAGGAGCTTCTTGTACATTTTAAAGGTGCCTCTGAAGAATAATCAAATGTTCTGGCATGCCTTAATTTATTCCTCATTCTGGCATGAATCTACACAATCAAAGGCCTTGCCGCAGCCAATAAAGGAAAAGTAAACCATCTTGAATTCTCTTGCTCTCTCCATTATCCATCTTTTGTTAAAACTCTAATCTCATGTCCCTCTGCTTTTTCTAAAACCTGCCTGTTCACTTGACCTTTCTTCTCTATGTATGGCTTTATTCTTCTTTGTAAAGATCTTAAGCAAAACTGTGCTTGCATGAGGAATTAGCACCACAGCTCCCTTGTTTCTTCCTTCTTTGGTATAGGTGTGCATACCACGTTATTATTAATTCTACTTCAAATTTGTTTAACCACAGGTCCATCAATTTCAACAGATCTACCTTAAGCAAGAGCATAAGCTTTTATTTATAAAGTGCTTTTTTCTTTAGCAATATTTACTTTCTTTTACAGAATTATTCTTTGAAACTGGGGAGGGGCCTGTAATTACTTGAGTGACATAGGTAGGGAGAACTTCAAAAGAAGAGGAGAGAAAGGGTTAAAAGTTCCCTGTTTTTTATAAAAGAGTCATTGGACAGTGTGTGTGCAATGCCAGAAATGTAGTACTTGGCATTCCAGTTTTTTGTTCTTTGTTGTTTAGGTTTTTTAGGTCTTTGTTGTGTAACTGTTTTTGCACTGAGGGCCATCCTTCATACTTCAGTCAGGAAAACTACATTAAGAAAACTACCAGTTAGTAGATTGTAAATGCTAGTGCAACATCATTAGTAATAATAATGAAGAGGAGGCAGCCAAATGAACAATTTACTAGTATAGCGCAATATACCACAGTATTTACAGTATAGAATATTTTAATATATTTTAAAATCTTTTTTGAAAACCAAGACAGTATTAAACCAGTGTACAAAAGGTTCTAATATGGAATTTGTCTGCTGAACTTCGTTGGAAAATGCAGAGGGACCCCAAGGTGGGGGCTTTGTCCAGTTGTAAATTGTTCACTGCTCATCTAGAGATTTAATTTAAAAAACATTTCTTTGTACATATATTTTGTTGGAATTCCAATAGAAGAAAATATTAATACGATATGATAAAAACATATTTCTTCATAAATGTTTGCTTTGTACTTGAATTAAAAGGGCCAACTTGCTGCCAAATCTTAGAATTAAAACCATTTTGGATATCCAACTTTCCTGGGGTATGAGTATTTGCATGTATCCTATTAAATGTGATGACTGATAAATACCTTTCTATACCAGGGAAGGCTCAACTTCATTGAAATAACAAGTGACCCATTCAAGTTACCGGCTTTTTTTCCCCCTTCTGCTATCCTGGCCATTCATACAGATATTTTCCTTAAACTCCTATAGGAGTGGATTGTGTTTGTATGCAGTGTTTTTGGCTATTGAACAGGAAAGTGTTACAGGCGTCCAGTATGTGATTCCATCTGCAACTATGTTAACATTGCTCACTTGTGTTACTTTTCTTATTTTATGAATTTCCCCTGTTGCAGGATCCTAATGAAGTGTCAAAACAAAGCACTGGTCTTTTGACTGGATTTTTACTGAATACAATTAGTGTTCCAGTAGCACGATACACATAGGGTTACAATTTTAGAGATTTTTTTCTTATGGAAGAGTAGGTTTTGACTTGGAAATGAAGGATACTCCCTTTTTGATCCTGTTCCTAAGATAATACAAACAATCAGCTCATTTTACTATCACTTAACAGTGCCCATGGTTATGATAGCCCTGTCTTATATTTAATTGTGCACAGGTTAGGTACACAAACTACAGTAAATAGAAAATATAATGCCATCACCTGTATTATAAAAGAATTTGTTTCTGCACCCTGACCTCAATGCTTGTTTTACATATAGATTCCCCTTGGCTCCTGAGTGTTTGTTTCAGCATTTCTGTCTGATAATTGCAGCTAAGGTTTGAATGAAAGCAGATGTGTCACTGAGTTTATACAGTATGCTTGAGCAGGTTTATTTTAATGATAATTTATTTCAATAGAAGAAACTACAGCTGATTTATTTTGGTGTACAACATGTTATGGTTTAGGCTGTGGTTTATCATAGTAGCTAGGTTCACACCTGATGGTTTAGCATAATATATGAGTTGTGGTCACTGAATTTAATTGTGGTTTGAATGCTAGTTGATCCCACCAGGTTTAATGTAAAGTAATAACAGGGCCAATCGGTGTAACAGAAAACTAAATAGAGGGTATCAATAGAGGGGAATTGCATTCTGAAATTGAAGATGCACAATCAATCCTATTTTTAGGTTTTTTAAAAAAAAAACTTGGATGTCATTGCATGTTTATAGTTCATGTGGCATAAAAGAGCAATGATGTCTTTTATAAATAGAGTTTTTGTGCAATGAGAAATGATACCTTTACAAAAAAATAGCACCTTAACTCAAGTATCCTTTGTTTTAGGAATGTGATTTCTTTTTTCCTATTTCAAGATACAGAACATTCCAAGGAACTCCGGAACATTTTGTTCTTCTTCAGGACACAACTAATCCAACTATGCTATGGGTGGTCCAGCAATTTTCTGGAAGTAAAACCTATGAAAGTGGCTCCAGGCAACCATATTCAGAAGGTCATAAACGATTTCCTGTTCTGGAAGTCTTACATCAGATAATTGCCAGACCACCTCTAGAACAGCCAGATTGGCATGGTCCTAAGGAAGAATGAAACATTAAATTCCTTTTTCACATACCTAAAATGCATGAGGACAATGATAACACAAAAAAAACTAACCCAGGCTTTTGTGTCAGTTTAAGAACAATCCTTCAGATATTGTCTAAAAACAAATTATTATTGCTTTCATTAAGGTTTCAGGCAATTAATCGTGTAGATGTTCAAAATCCCAAAGAAAATACCATGGAAAATCCTCTCTGTCATCCATGTTTCTGTCTCTCTAGCTTTCAGCCATAGTTTTAAATCAGATAAAATCTAGATCTTTTGATACACCGAGAATATATTCTGTTGTTTCATTATAATTTGTTCTGTCAGTTGTTTTCTATTGAATCAGATTGTAAAATACATTCAAAGTTTAACATTATTATCATGTTATCATTTGCCTTTCTTAGATGTGTTAGATAATTTCCCTTCAAATACATGGTACAAGGCAGCATTCCTACAACAAATTTACTTGCTTCAACTTCCTCTATTAATAGTATTTACCGACTACAGGTAGACTTAGGACATACAAGCATAATTGAGCCCAAAATTTCTGTTGCTAAGTGAGACATTTGTTAAGTGAGTTTTGCTCCATTTTATGACTTTTCTTGGCACAGTTGTTAAGTGTATCACTAAAGTTGTTAAGCTAGGAACACAGTTGTTAAGTGAATCTGGCTGTTCTGACCTAGGCTTCCTGATCAATAAAACAGCACAAACGGCGTCCCCAAAACCTCTTTTATTTTATCGATTGGTAATTATTTTCATTCCCAACTGTAATAAGTCCCAAACAACTCTAACAAGTCTAACAACAGTCTTTCAGGGAAAGGCAGATAAGCACATGAGCCTTGATCTTGCCAAAGACCAATTAGCAAGAAACGTGGCAAGGCCAAACAGAAAACACAGAGTCCGAGCCAGAACAACACGAGTTGAACGAAGTTGCTTCCTGCAACGAGCCCTTCCTTGTGCTCCACTTATATAGGCTATGGGAGGGGCCAGTTATCTCCAAGCCTTACTCTTGAGTAGTCCTTCTCCTCTGTAACAGTTCTTCCCCAGCGGCGGGGGGAGGGTGTTTCCCGGCATCGCACCCTACCGGTGCAATGCGCGCGCAGCCTCACGCGCGCCCCTGCGTGAGATTTCGGCTTCTGTGCATGTGCACAAGCTGAAATCTCGTGATACGACGCTTGCCCAAACAAGATTTGGGCTTATTTTTGCTTCCGCGTATGGGAGACGAGACGCGCGAGCGCAAGATTTCAGTGATTTCTTTTGCTTCCGTGCCTGCGCAGAAGCAAAAATAAGCCCAAATCTCATTTGGGCAAGTGTTGTATCGTGAGATTTCAGCTTCTGCGCATGTGCAGAAGCCGAAACTCCAGGGGGAAAAAAAGCGACTGCAGCGGCCCGGTGCCAACATCACTGGAGCTGTTGCAAAATTTTCAGCCGCTATCAGGGCGGCAGAGTGCCACGTTCTGGTAGCAATCCGCCACTGTTCCCCAGCCTCCTCACTGTCCGATTCTGCCGCTGGCTGCTGGCGGACCACAACACTGGCTTCAGTTGCCAAACATCTGAATTTTGATCACATAGCCATGGGGATGTTGCAGTGGTCATAAGTGTGGAAAAACAGTCATAACTCACTTTTTCAGTGCTGTTGTAACTTCAAACAGCCACCAAATGAACTCTTGTAAGTTGAGGTTTACCTGCATTTAGTTGACATTTGCTTGGTTAATATCTTGAATACATTGAAAATTTTGCATGTATTTGAAGTAATCCTTGATTAACGACTACTTGTTCAGCAACAATTTGAAGTTATGGTGGTGTAAACTGAATGGTGCTTATAACTCCTTAAAGTTCTAACTTCCCCATCACACCTTTAGTCATATGATTGTCATCTGGGTGCTTAGTAACTGTCTCACACGCCTGCCATTTGCAGAAAGGTTGCAAGTTGCTTCTGTAAGTGCTGCTTTCCCCCCCCCCCAAGTGACCTGACTACATAGTACAAAATCCTGAAGATTTCATACTCTAGTATGTGTGTTACCCCACTTACCTATCCACTGGCCTGTTTGCTAGCCTCCTGGGTCTTCCATCCTGCCATCATACCCATTGACCTTGTTTGTTGCAAACTAGAAGGAAATTATAGTAAGTTTCTCACTTAACAACTCACAATACTTGCTTAATGTTTGCATTGGTTAGAGATGGAAATTCTGGTCCCAGTTACCATTGTTAAGCACAGACTACCTGATTGATAACTATATGTCTTTTATTATCAGTCAGAAATAAGTTGTATTCACTAATGTTTCCTTAACTAAACACCACTTACCTCAAATTGACATAGAAAACAAATAGGTTTTTTCCAATATCAAAAGAACAATTTCTCAGTGTTCTTGTGAACTGATCTGCACCATTTTGCTTTGTCAAAACTCCAACACAATTTGAGTTATGACAGTGAGTGTTTAATATCCACACATACCTTCAGTATTTGAAGAACAAAGCATCAGTATAGTTTTCCTCAAATGAAAGTAATAACTAAAATGATAAATTTATTTTAAAAATTCTCTGCATGCATAGAGAGAATTCCTTCCCCACACCTTAGGTGATCTTTGGCTCCAGAGAATATACATATTTCATTTTTATGCATCTGTAAAAAAATACGATTTTGTCTTAGTTAAAGAAATCTGATATATTGCATAATTTGCATAGAGTATAATATGACACAATTGGTGTATTTCCTGAGAAGTGTGAATCAGGATGTGAATAATATTTGGCAAGGTCTCAAATTATATAGACATGGATAACCTCTTTACTTACTAGAAGTCTTTTACTTTGTCTGCTATGCAATATTTGGATAACCACAGTATTTCAAGCTTTCATGACAACTAATCAGCTAAACATTTGCTTTTGTTAAACAACAGTTGAGGAGATCCCCATGATTACAGAGATGTCATCAGATACTGATTTATTAGTAATCATAATCAACATTTATTGCCCATTTGTAAACCAATATTGGAATAAGAAGTGGTATTGTATCACTTCCATGGTATGAGTACTGCAGGGAGGCAATCTTTGAAGGTAAAATTGTCCCAGTAAAGACTTCCAAGTTATCTGCAACTCCGAATGAATGTTGTTCCACAGAATACCAAATGCCACAGTTATAGGCATGAAAGCTCTATTTTAGCAGATATTTATGGTACATACACATAGTTGGTATAGCAGAACTTTAAATCATTCATACACAATCAACCCAAACTGATGTGAACAAGGCAACTCAAGGCACTTTTTGAGCTGTTCCTTGAAGGGAGCCTGTGTTACACCTCTAACAGGTGGAGCAGTTCACGGAAGTCAAAAGGAGTTTCCGTGCATGCCCAGAAGCCACATTAGATGAAGTGAGACAAGCACAGCAACAGTGTCTTGATGCTTGTTATCAAAGCACTGAAACAGAGCACGTTATTTTCAGAAACAAAATCATTCTCCACTTAATAAAGCTGTATTTTTAAACTGTTTAACATGTTTAAAATATGTAAGTAGAACAGAGGATCTGATCCAAAAGGCTATTGGTGTATAAGAGAGGCTAACTTTAATCAATTTCTTGCTGCTATCTTTATGATTATTCAAGCATGAATGTTGGCTTGGGAGAAAGAAATAACCCAGGATGCAAGCCAATAAGGAGGAAGAGGGAAAGTTCTAATATATGTGTAGAATCCTGCTTTCAACTTCCCAGGATTTAAAACTATATTAGCATGTGCTCTCTGTCTCTCTGTGTTTGTATGTATATGTGTGAGTGTGAGCATGTACAGGCGTGTGTCTGTGTGTCTGACAAAAATGGAGGGAGAGAATAATTTAAAAAATGTATATGAAGAAAGGGAAGGATGAGCAATACATTATTTAAAAAAAATCAAATTGACCTGAAACATACATCCAGGAGGAATTTAGAAACAGAAATAAATATTTGATAGCTTCATACCAAAGCTGAATTGCCAAAAAGTTATAAAGGGTTTATGGTTAGACTTCCTACAAGAGACTTCCTGCTGAGACATGAAGATGTGGCATAAAGATCCTGGTAAATCAACATCTTTTAATGTATAGTAACTCTAAAACTGGATTTGCATGACACATTTAATCAAATTAAAGTTCTAGCAGCTGCATTTGCATGGCATTACAAAACTTGGTTAATTTTAATCTTTCAAAACTCTTGTTGTAGTGTGGTTTATCATATGTGCAAATTCACTCCAATCAATTAATGTACAGTTCAATCTATTGTGCAAAGCTAGAAAATAGCTAATGGTGTATATTGGCAAACTTTAATTAGGATCTTTAGGGTTAAAACACACATAGTCAGGAATCTTCAAGTCATTACAGTAATTGAATTTATAAACTAATTTAGAAAAACTGCAGAAATCATAGAAGGTCTTAGCATACTGATTCCATATAAATGCTAGAGTTAGGAATTCAAAGAAAAAATTATATAACTTTCATATCCAGGATCAGCTTAGATGTACGTTGAATATGTTTGGTTCCACTGCTGACCTGCTGTATTTAATAGAAAGATTTTCCTAATATTATCCAAAGTTTATTGTTGTTGTTTTCTTCTTGTTGTGATGTGTGCTGCGTTCTGGATAATGGTAGAACGGGACTTGGACTTTCCAAGTACCTTCTTTTCAGGTATTTGAAAAGTGTCACTAGCCTCCCCCAGTCATCAAGGCTAAAAATACCCTATTTCTTTAGTAACACAGTTTGAATCCTCCACTCATCATTATCCTATGCAAATAATATGGAAAAAGATCCTAAACGGAACATACAAAGGAAATTGGTTTGTGGGAGGAGTGGCAGAATGTGGGGCTAGAGTTAAAAGAGGGATCATCCTACATAGCCACAAGCGGTTCTAAGTCCAACCTTTCTTGAATTCTGTTGACCCTTATCTAACTCCAAGCAGGTGCTAATTGTTAATTCTGAAGATTCTTGTGCATAGGCAATATAGTAATAAATCAGTTTAATCAGACCTTCATGCGTGACCCTGGTCTTTTGCACCTGATGTTTTTTTAATGGTTGTTAAAACTTGTTAAAGTTTTGAAGAATTTTGTGAGAAGGAAAAGGAAAACAAATCAAGTTCTAGGATATTTTTTGAAGGGATCAAGGAGATTAAGATTAAAGGGAAGGAATATAAAATTGGTTTATTTGATCAGGATTAAATATATATCTATATTTATTTGTTTATAGTTGTGATGAGTGGGGAGGAGTCATTTCCTTACAAATTTCTTTTTTCTTTGCCAAAAATGACGAAGGACTTTCAAGAATATTTGATGATCAATGAACTTCAGTTCAATTAATGTTTCCTAAAGAATACTATCAAAATTGGAAAAAAAACTTTTCTAACCCCTATATTATAAAGAAAGACTTCTCTTTTTATTCATTCATGCCGTACAGCAGAAATAATTCATTCTTTCAAGCTGCCTCCCACGTGAAGGCCATGTCATTATAAAATACAATAGTCTGCTGTAATATACTCATGCTATATGGTTAAGGACATATGCAGGAAAACCCAATATTGAATGTATAAAGGAAATCTATATTCACACATAATTTCTTAAAACAGTATGTATGTATATGAAATGGAATAAATCTAGCATCAATTTATCTGATGTATACCACATAAAGACTATACATTGGCTAGGATGGTTAAAGTTTGAGTCTACTGGGCTAGAGTTCAGGCCAATTTGGAGAATTATTCAGTTGATTTGTTTATAACCAAACATCATTAAAAGATTTAAAAAATTAAACATAAGAAAATGTCAAAAATTAAGAAAAAAGTTACTAAATAAAAAACAGCAAATAACTTTAGAATCTTAGCATTCGCAAAATGTAAACTTCAGCCAAGATTATATCTGGAAGCATATTTTAAGATATTTAGAACTTTAAAGGTCTACAAACACTGATCATTCTCTCAATAGCAATACTGTATTTTATCAAATGGCCTTAATTGATATTTCTCAATCTTGGCAACTTTAAAATGTGCGAATCTGAAGAATTTCCTAGCCTGCATGCTAGCTGGGGAATTCTGGGGTTTGAAGTCCACAAATCTTAAAGTTCTTAAGGATTTGAAACACTGGTCAACATTGTGGGCACATGTTATCATTCAGGCACATTTATTTTTAATCAAGTTACTTTCCTAGCAATAGCAATTAGACTTATATACCGCTTCACAGAGCTTTACAGCCCTCTCTAAGCAGTTTACAGAATCAGCGTATTGCCTCCAACAATCTGGGTCCTCATTTTACCTTCCATCGGAAGGATGGAGTCACTCTTCAGCCTGGTGAGATTCCAACTGCCAAATTGCAGGCAGCTGCCAGTCAGCAGTAACCCGCAGTACTGCATTCTAACCACTGCGCTATCATGGCTCATTAGGTTGAACCTCCAATTTCCACTGCAGCTACTGCAGCTTACTGCTTATCATGTTTTTAGAGTTTGAAATGGGGCAGAAACATTTTTAAGTCACTATTTTTCTTTTACTGAGCTACCCACTTTACTGCTTTTTTTTAAACCAGTTTGCCAGTGGACCATTTCACCGTTCTTGCTGTCACTTGAGGTAGGAAGGTTTCACCCCAGCTCCGGAACCAAATGGATTTACCTAGGGCTGAACAACTAAGTAAGTAAGTAAATAAATAAGGGCCAGCATTTCAATAGTCTACTGGTGGACACTTTTTTTTGTTTTTTGTTTGCCGAGTGGAAATGCTCAATGGAAAATAGCAATAGCAATAGCACTTAGACTTATATACCGCTTCATAGTGCTTTACAGCCCTCTCTAAGTGGTTTACAG
>JANHGD010002863.1:245924-259366 GCA_027560375.1 Imantodes cenchoa
AATGCAACGTTGTGTCAAAATTTCAAAGCAATCGGTGAAGAACCTTCGGAGATTTAAGATTTTGAACAAACGAACATTTACATTTTTATTTATATAGATGTTATATTATGTTGTGTTGTGTTGTGTTACGATACGATACCATATGATACGATACCATATGATACGATACCATATGATACGATACGATACGATACGATACCATACGATACGATACGATACGATACCATACCATACCATACCATACCATACCATACTATACTATACTATACTATACTATACTATACTATCTCTTTAAGTTCTAGAACGTATGATTTAATGTGCTGCTGGAATGAACTTACTGTAATATGCCATAGACCTGAATTTCCATTAGTAGTAGCCTAGAGGTGGAGCTCTTGCCTCACAATCAGGAGGTTGTGAGTTCGATCCAGATAGAGGCAGGTTTCCTGCTGGGCAGGGGGTTGGACTCCATGACCTGCAAGGTCCCTTCCAAGTCTTTTAATCTGAATCTGAATATATTTACCTGTGCACATTCAGTGCTAGATAGCCACAATTGGAATTACACAAAGCTTCCATACCCAGCTTCTGTGGCCTAGAGGTGGAGCTCTTGCCTCCTAGTCAGGAGGTTGTGAGTTCAATCCTAGATAGAGACAGATGTGGGGTCTCCTGCTGTGGACTAGATGACCTGCAAGGTCCCTTCCAACTCTGTTAATCTGTAAATTATTGATTTTTTTGAAGCCTTGTAAAAGAAAACCATCAGTGAGTTAACTGTCAAGGCAAAGCTTGAGAAATTTTGAAGATTTTGAGCTTCTGAGTAAGAGAAGGAGTAAATAGAATTATTACTAATGTTTTCTTCATCCCATGCCTCAGACCATGTGTCTATAAATTATGTTGAAAATGGAGTCTCTGTGTATTTGGGGGAGGAGGAGGTGTTTCATCAATTAACCAGGCTGTGGAAGCGTTGATGGAGAGAACAGGTTGGAATTCTAAGTTTTAAGCTCTGTTAATTAGCTCATCATTTCAAGATACATAACACCTTTATTCTGAGTCAAAAAGTTTCTCTAGTTCAAGGACTTCCTAGTTCCCTTGAATCTTAATATATAGTTTTTGGAGACTTTGGACTCTTCCTTTTACATGCTAAGACTCAGATGAAAAATATATGATTTTTTTTCTTCATGGGCTTGTCAAATGCATACTGTACTGCAGAATTAAAGTTAATTTTATCAACAGCCAAAATAAAACTGTAATTAAAAAGTTGGTTTAGTTCAGTATAATGGTTTGAATTATTCAATTGCTTTTGAGTTACAACAGTTTACATTATTCTGTTATAATGTATTAAATATTATATTATTGTCTTGTTTCTTTACAGGAGTCAGAAAATAATAAGTTATGTTCCTTATATTCCTTCCGAAATACTTCTACCTCACCACATAAGCCCGAAGAAAGTGGTCGTGATCGCAATGAGCTAATGACCAGTGTTAATTTTGGAACTCCAGAACGCCGCAAAGGAAGTCTTGCCGATGTGGTGGACACTTTGAAACAAAAGAAACTAGAGGAGATGACGAGAACTGAACAGGAGGGTAAGTGTATAAATATGCATATACCCCCCCCCTCTCTCTCTCTGTGTGTGTGTGTGTGTGTGTGTGTGTTTGTATCTGTGTATGTTTAATTTCTGTCCTTCAGTCAAATGATCAATTAAATATTAAGGTAAATCTATATTTGATGCCTATTTATAGAACTACTACTGATTTTTGTGTATTATATTTGTCTGAATATATCCATACTCATCAGACCTATGAAAGATTACACACACACACACACACACCTCTACCAGTGTGTGTGTATGCACATATTTTTTTTTTACTGAGAAATTCATTAGACAATTTCTGATTGAGATTTGTGCACACGAGACTAAATGGCATGTTGATTGTCAGATATAATCTTATTTAACAGTGCAGGACTTCACCTGGTATATTTGCTTCATTCTACAATCTGTGCTTAATATTTGAAGAGATCTGATTGGATTTGGGATGGAAGGCAAGCAAAGAACAGATATTATCTATTGGAGTTTCTCATTATCCAGTTTGGGGGGGGGGTAGGTTTCTCATATACCAATTAGAACTGTTTATAAAATGGCACCATGAGCGTAATGATAAGCTTCCAAAAATTCAACATGCCCTTAAATGAGGTGACGCTTGTGAAGCTTTTGATAGGTATGGATAAACAATCACCAGAGTATAATTTAGTACTTGAGTAAGTACTAATAATCTATATTGCAGTTTCTATGTTGTTGTTTTTTGGGTAGTCTGTGGTTCAGTTGTGAAACTCTGTATGATGATGAAGTAACCCACCCCCTATGTTTTCCTCCTATATTGGCTAACATATTCCCCCTGGGACATATGTTTATAGTATCTTAAAAACATTGCTACAAATGACCCTGGGTGGAACATTAGCCTTGGCATATTTCAGAAGTGTTGGATTACAGATTCAGGTAAACCACAGCCATCAGAGATGATTACAATGGAGTGGGATCCTGCTACAACTGGAAACCATTAGGGAGAGACTTTTCTGATGTCTTTGGATCCAGTTCTGATCAGAAGCTGAGGCCCATCGATTTTAATGGCAAGGTTTGAAGTGATTCAGTATGTTTACATTTTGCGGTTGAAAAAAATGAAGCAGCAACTTTATAAGTAAGGGTAGACTGAACTATACACGGGAATAGATCTAAGACAGATTCTCCATTTCTTTTTTGGCTTAGTTTATATGACAAGCACATAGTTAAATATGTTCTGTATAGGTGTCTTAAACTTCACAACAGTGATAATGTCTCAGATTTTACACAGCCATCTGTCTTTAAATTTAATTTTGAAGTTCATGCTTAAGCTTGTTTTTCCAGCTAACTTGCTGGCTTCATTTTGATGGCTAGATGATAGAAAATGTTTTAAATTTATTTTTATACTTGGACTCACCTTTTTTAAAGAACAGAACATAATAGAATATTCTTTATTGGCCTAGTGTGATTGGACACACAAGGAATTTGTCTTCGGTTCATAAAGTCTCAGTATACATACAAGCAACACAGTGAAGATACAAATAAATCATATGACACAACCAACAAAGTGATAATCATAAGATACCAACAGGAGAAAGTAATAGGAAAGATGAGAGGGATAATAGCAATACAGTCCTGCTACATGGTTAGATATTTTTAGGTATAAGATGCATGTAGGAATTCTATGTTTAGCAGAGTGATGGCATGGTGGAAAAATCTATCTTTGTGTCTAGTTGCTTGGGCATGGAATGCTTTGGAGCAGCATCCTGACAGCAGAAGAATTTAAATTTCAAATTAAATATCACATTTGTTTTATTTTTTCAGTTAATGCACGGATTCGCAAGATTCATGTTTCAAATTTAAACAATATTTCATCTACCTCTTCTCCTGCTTAATATGTATTAATAACTTCCATGAGATTTCTCATATATGAATCAGCCATTATTAACTTACTTGGACTTTAAATAATTTAGCCTGCAATGCTCTACTGACCCACAATAAGTCCCATTTACACCACTGACACTGAAAAGACATTCAATGAGATATTTCTCATTGATGAGAAAGTGTTTGAATTTTAATATGCTGCCTGGACTGTATTTCTTGAGTGGATTAATGAGAAAATTCAAATACCTATTTTGGAAAAAGACCCTGAATTTACCCAAATTACAGTAGGTAATGGCAGGATTCTCAGATACTATGCTTCGGATATTCAGATATTGTTAGTCTTTTTTCACTGAACAGGAAAAATATTTTAATTTCATGGGCATATTTAGATACTCATTAGTGTAAGATAACACAACTTTAATGTACTCAAAATAACTGAGAAAATTTAAAGTGTAATTAAACTAGAATAAACATCTTTCATTAGTTGAGTTTATAAATAACTATCCAATGCCTTGCACAGAATGGGGTATATATACAAACTTGCCATTTTGTATGCAACCCTTGCTTTCAGTTGATTTATATGTGCCTAAAAGTTAATTGTTTAGCAACTAATTTGAAGTTTCAGCAAGAATTCACATTTCTGTAGAGCTGAAAGTTCTGCATTCCCCATATTATATGTATGAATTCAGGGCTCAGTGATTAATACAACAGCTAGTAGAATATACCTGATTACAATGAAATAATTTTGATTATGATATTAAGTTAGCAATATAATAAAATGGACATAGAGATAGCTACACAAACTTGATGGACTTACATGACTTGAGAATTAATTAAGTCTGGTCAGTCACTCAAATTTTGTCAGCCCCTCACGAGGTCAAGAAACAGGCATAAAAGGGATTGCAAAAATAACAGAATTGTGAAAGCCTGATAAAAATTTATCTCTGCCCCTCTTTCTTATACTAAATAGAATCAAGGTAGGGTTACTTTCTTATGCTTACTTCTTCCTCAGGTCTGGATATTTTTTTCCTAAAAATTATTTTCTAAAAATCCATTCATTCTTTCCCAATCCCTTGACCAGATCTAAACTCCTTCAAAAATCAGCATTAATTACACATTTTAGTTTGTGAAATGGAAAAATTAAAAATACTGGCAGGGTATATTTAGCAAATTATTCAGCAAATTATTTGTATTTTTCAATTCAGAATTACAGTATATTCTAGAAAAGGTTTTTCATATACAAAGTAGAATATCTTCCAGATTCATGAAATGATAGGTAATTAAAGCCAGTAATTTGTTTATTTAAGGCTGATGATCAGCAAGTCATCTACTGCTATAATCAATGCAGCCTTCCAGTTACAATTACTATGATCCATCTTCTGTGAGAAGAAAATGTTCATGTGAACAAAACATCTATCTATCTATCTATCTATCTATCTATCTATCTATCTATCTATCTATCTATCTATCTATCTATCTATCATCTATCATCACCTATCTATTGTATTTATTGATTTATATTATTTATGTTTGTTGAATTCATGATCAATGGCCAAAGAATTATGATATTAGTTAATTACTAATTAGCAATATACCCTGCTGAAGAGAACATAGTCCAGGTTGTTAAATCTGGTTGTTTTAATAATTTAAATGGTCAAGTACTAATCTGGTTCACTCTGTCTGTGAAACGAATAGTGAGTACTTCAGTGTAACATACACCTGTTTTAATCTCCCCTAAATACCATATCATAGCAAAAACCAAGCTGAGTATAGACATTCCTTGCATTATTCTGGACCGAACAGGCTTCAATACAGTTTAAAATTTCTTGCACAATACCACGTTTATGTATCCTGTGTGGTAAGTGCTAATTTGAATGAGTCTTCAAAACAGAAGAGGAAAGAAGGGAACCACACAACAAATTGGACTGAAAACCAGCCATAGTGCATTGCTCCCAGCTTGCAAGAATGTGACATGCTGCAGTGAGATATTGTGACACAGTTGTTAGCCCAAGTGCTGACAGTGAAAGCTGACCCAACTTGTTGGCAAGACAGGCAAAGACCTTGTTCCACTTTCTGTCATAGACTCTATTTCCAATTAGAAAGGGGATCTAAAATTGCTTACAACATAATTTGCAGGTGTCTTTTTCTGTCACCAAGCACAGGCACAACTAATAGCCTGTACCTAAAGTTATTCGCCTGTGTGTCCCAATCCTTAAACAATTTCTTTACCAGAAGCTCACTTCGGTTCCATTGTTGAAGATAATGTTTAACTCCTCAATGAAGCCATAAACCAATTGTCTATTTAATCAATTTTTGAGATCTCCTGAATCCACAACAACTCTGGGGCAGCTCACAGATTAAAAACAACAATAATAATGGAAAAATATAACCAACCAGGAAACCAGAACACCAACCATAAACCAACTCAATAGAAGGGGCTATCTGCAAAATCATAGATTGCCCATTGTTATTATTCTGTATTAAATGACTGAACTACAGACTTTTTAGTTTCTTTCCGTTCTGTCGTACATTATCATCTACACAGAGATAAATAAAGCTCAGTGTGATATTAACAATATCATTTTCTATTATAGTAGCATTATTTCCTGATCTCTTTCCCATTAACCCCAAACTGAGCAAGATATCCATATATATTTCTCTTTAAGGATTTCTTTTCCCTTTGTGGCAAAATAGAAAATGTTATGATATTCCTGCGCTACTGCTTGAATTTTGTGAAGTATGATGATATAAAAGTAAAATGACTAACTAAATAAAATAATTTCCCCTCTAAAGGACCCAATTTTGATTTGTGCCCTACTGGGAGTTTATCATTAATGACCAGAATCCAACTTGTGTGCCACCAGAGATGTTTGACAAAAGGAAAAAAAAGTTTTAACTAATTTTGTGTTTCCACGGGGATATCTTTTTTGGATCATCCTCTGTAGGTACTTATATCCCTTCAAATATCTGCTGTCTCCTGGTCAGCTAAACTGGAAATGGATTAATAGGTTCTTGAGATTATAAAAAGTTTTGATAAAAATATTTACTATAGAAATTTATTAAATTTGTATAGCCACCCATCTCATGTTCCTGCGCTAGAAGTCCCTCTCTTTAGGGCAGAGTGAAAGCTTCTCCATAATGGGTGGAGCCAACATCCAAGTATGGGATGACACAGTGCCTATACTTGGATGTTGGCTCCACCCTACGAGAAGAAGGGTATCAGGTGAGAACCAACACCCCTTCTCCTTTCTTGTTTGGATAGTGGGTTGATCTGGTATCAGGATGCTTCCTTGTGACCATGTGAAAATTTGCTCTCATGGCAAATCTGTTTTCTGCAGATTAGAAGGTCTCTTTGGAATACTATTGGAGTTTTGCTTTGTTTATATATATATTTTGCCAGTGAAGTGACTATAGTTATATGCAATATAGCAGCCTAAGACTTTGTCAATTTAAACTGTTTTTGAGGCTGGTCTTTTCTTATTCTAAAAAAATGGATCTTAAAAGATTACCTGTAATGGGTACCGCATATGGAGTCTGTGTAATAGAAAATACACTGATTAGCAGCATCGTCTAAGGAAAAGCAACTACAATTTTTATGATTTGAGAGTTTTCAACTCAGTTCTTTGCAAAATCTTTGAATGTTTGTCAATTCAATGACCAAGGTGGGTTTTTTTGTGTGTGTGTAAAATGCTCCTGCCTGCTTCTCCATAGTGGGTGGAACTATCATCCAGGATGGGTTTGATCTCGTCCAATCAGATGAGGACTGAGTCTGTCAATATAAAAGCTGAGGGTCTGCAAGCCACACCCCCAGTTACGATGAAAACGAAAGGACAGACTCAATGTGGTCAAGGAAGGTACAACACAATTTTATCAACAGTAGAACCTGAAATGCATGAACAGCACCAAACCAGAACAGGAATGAACTTATGAAGAACCAGGGAGGGACTGGATGATAGTTCCACCCTACGAGAAGGAGCGTATCAGGTAGGTACAACGCCCATTCTCCATAGTGGGTGGAACTATCATCCAGGATGGGACATACCCAAGCCGGATGTCCTAGGGAGGGAACCAACATGCCCCCTATTAAGAGTTGGTGTGGAGTGCTGTTTCTAACACCCTGCAGCCGAAGGAGGCCTCGACCTTGTAATGTCTTACAAACTGCAAGGGTGATGTCCAGGTAGCTGCCCTGCACACTTCCTCGAGTGAGGCATGCGTGGGCCAGGCCGCTGACATTGCTGCGCTCTGGGTCGAATGGGCTGTGATGCCCGGCGGGCGCAGCACCGATGAAAGATCATAAGCGGCAGTGATGATGGCTCATATCCACCGCCTCACTGTTTGAGCCTTGGCCTTGCGACCCGGGGACGACGCCTGGAAGGTTACAAACATGGATTCGGTGCAACGTATGGAAGCCGTGCGTTTGATGTATATACGGATGGCACGACGAATGTCCAGTTTATGCCACTTACGTTCCAGCTCCCCCGAAGGACGCGGACAGAAGTTCGGTAGGATCAGTTCCTGAGCCTGGTGATACCACGAGTTTACCTTAGGTGTGAACGTGGGGTCTAGCCATAGGACCACTTGTCATGATGGATGACACACAGGTCCTGACGCACAGAGAGGGCTGCGAGTTCTGAAACCCTCCTGGCCTTGGTTATAGCAACCAGGAAGACCACTTTTAGCATCAAATAGCGCACTAAGGCGGAAGTCAGCGGATCATATGGCACACGAGTCAGGGACTCCAGTACCTTGCCCAAGTCCCATGTTGGAAACCGGTGTACTACAGATGGCCGCAAATTTGCGGCCCCGCAGAGAAACCTTGTCACTGCTGGAAGGTGGGCCAGAGAGGGCGTCTCCCCGCAGGACAGTACCGATGATAGGGTCTCTACCTGTCTGCGAAGCGTGTTGGGGGCGAGCCCCCTGTCCAGTCCATCCTGCAGGAATTCGAGGACCCGGGAAAGTGGCATGTTAACAGGGGAACACTGGGTCCTCGCGCACCAGGAGGAAAAGGTCCGCCACGTAGATGAGTAGATGCGCTCCGTTGACTGTCTCCTAGAAGCGAGCATCATGGCTATTACCCTGGGACAATATTGTTGTAGGATCAGGGAGCACCACTCAACCGCCAGCCAGTCAACCTCAGCCAAGCCAGATCTGGGTGGTTCACCCGTCCCTGGCTGAGGGTGTCCGGCCGGGGCAGGATCGGCCACGGGGGAGCCACCAACAACCCCTTCAGGTCCGTGAACCATGGTTGTCTGGGCCAATGAGGAGCTACAAGTATGACTTCTGCTTCCTCCTGCATGATCTTTTGCAGGACCTTGCTGACAATTGGAAGAGTTGGGAATGCGTACAACAAGCGTCTGGGCCACGGGGAGCGGAGAGCATTGACCGCCTCTGCCCCCAGTGATTTGTACCGGGAGAAAAACTGAGACAGTTGGGCATTCTTGGGTGAGACGAACAAATCTACCACTGGTTGGCCGAACTGTGAGGCTATTCTCTTGAAGATGGTCGGATTCAGTCACCATTCCGCTTGATTGAACATGGCCCGGCTCAACCAGTCCGCGGTGGTGTTCTCCGACTCTGAAATATGGTCCACTACAAGGGATTGGAGATGCTTCTCCGCCCACCTGCCGATCTTGTCGGCTTCCTGCATCAGCGCTCATGACCTGGTACCCCCTTGCCGGTTCACATGGGCTTTGGCTGCAGTGTTGTCTGTAAGGATTAAGACATGCTGACCCTCCAGCAGTTGTTGAAAGCTCTTGAGGGCCAGGAATATTGCCTGAAGTTCGAGCCAGTTGATCGGGCACTTGGACTCCTCTGGTGTCCAGATTCCCTGGGTCACCGACCCATGTGAATGGGCCCCCCATCCCTTGAGGCTCACATCGGTGGTTACTATGGTGCGGTGGAGCTCGTGAAACAGACAGCCCAGCGAGACAGCAGAAGACCTCCACCAGGTGAGGGATTGGGCGACCCTGGGAGACACTGGAATTCGGGCATTGGAGTTGTGCCTTCTGTAAGAGCAAGAGAAGCCATTGAAGCTCCCTAGAATGTAGGCGAGCCCATGGGGTGATGGTGATGGAAGACACCATTTTCCCAAGTAGGCTGGACAGGAGGGAAATGGGTGCCCTCGGTAGACCCTGAACCCGTAGAGCTAGCTCCCGGATACTATCCTGCCTATCGGGAGAAAGGTAGGGAGTCAATAAACGCCCCCAGGTGGAGGATGGAAGTTGTTGGGTGGAGATGACTCTTGTCATAGTTCACCGAAAACCCATGGTGGGAAAGAGTAGATATTGTCATTTGGAGATGGTGGAAGGCCAGATTGTGTGACTGGGCCAAAACCAAGATGTCATCCAGGTAGCAGTGCACCCTGACTCCGAGGGTCCTCAGGTGCGCTGCTACTGCCGCCAAGATTTCTGTGAAAACTTGAGGGGCGGATGACAATCCGAAAGGGAGTGCTCGATATTAAAAGTGCCTACCTGCGTAACAAAATCGTAGGAATTACCTGTGATCCCGGTGAATGGGGATGTGCAGGTAGGCTTTGGTAAGGTCTATGGAAGACTGAAGTCTCCCTTCCTGATGCACCCCAGGATGGTAGACAGGGAATGCATTTTGAACCTGCGCGGTTTGATGTACCGATTCAACCGTTTCAAGTCGAGAATTGCTCGCCAACCCCCCGAGGCTTTAGGCACGACAAACAGGATGGAATAGTGGCCGAGGCCATGTTGGGCCTCAGGGACAGGTTGTATGGACCTGATGTCCAAGAGGTGATGGATGGCCTCGGACATGAGGCAACGTTTGACCGGGTTGCGAGACTCTGGGCAGGAGCGGAAAAGCCTCGGGGGAGGGATGAGAAATTCCAGACTGAGCCCCTACTCCACCGATTGGAGAATCCACTTGTCCTGGGTGGTTGCCTGCCAATGGGAGGTGAATTTGGACAGGTGACTCCCTATGGGAGGAATCGGGTGAGACCTATCTGGGGCGCCGTTGGTAACGGGCCCCGCCCCCCCGAAAGGACCGCTTATATTGTTTCCTACGCTGAGCCCTGTATTGATATGGCTTGGGCCGGTAGGTGTACTGATCTGAGACCCTTTTGTTAGAGTGGGAAGACTCAGACACCCGAAAACCCTTACGGGGGTACTGGGCTGGCCGGAAAGCCCCCTTTTTTGTGAAGGTGGGCATGATCTTCTTGCGATCCTTTGATTCGATCAATATGGATCTAGCGCCTCCCCGAATAAGGACTTCCCTTTAAAGGGGGCAGAGGCCAGTCGCCACTTATGCCTCGTGTCAGCCTGCCACTGGCGAAGCCGTTGCATCCTGCAGGAAACGAGAGTGGCAGCAATGGCTTTGGCCACGAATTTAGAAGCCTGTAGGGTGGCATCAGCCGAAAATTGGGTTGCAGCCACCAGCTTAGTGATGTCTTGTCGGGCCCGGAGGTCAGAGTGAGGAATGTGTTCCTGGAGTTGTTTCAGCCACATCAGGGACGATTGGTTAAGGAAGGAAGCCATTGATGCCGCGTGGATCGCTCAAGCAGCCGCTTGGTGCGCCTTGCGTAGCGCCTGCTCAGACCGCCTCTCCTCCAGATGAAGGAGCTCCTCCGAATCGCCAGGCATGGTGTTAGGAGAGTAGAGTGCGGCGATGGGCAGGTCGACGGTGGGAACCGTGAGGAGTTGCGACAGGGGATCCGCCAAGTTAAAAAAGCGTGGGTCAGAACTGGTCGCTGAGATGCTGGAGGCAGGAGTTGACCATTGGTGAAGTACAGTGTCGACAAAGAGTTGAGGAGATGGAATGGTATCCGTGGGCGGAGCCTGGCTGGAGAAGAGAGGTCCGCTACGGTAGCTGGCTGGGCAGGAGGACAGTCCTGAAGCCAGTTTCGCTTTGTGCAATAGGGAACTGAAGAGTGCCGGATCGAAGAGAGACGTGTGGGTTGGGGCTTCAGCCACGAATCCCTCGTCTTCCGACATGTTCACCTCCTGATCGCCTCTTTCCTTAGCTGACTCATCGGACTGGCTGACTCATCAGGAAGGGAGACTTCATGTCTTCCATAGACCCTCCTGAGAGGCTAAGGAGCGATGATCACCCTCCCTGACTTGCCTGGAGATGGCCTGAACTGGAGGAGCAGTCTGGGGAGCCTGGCGGGGTGCTGAGGCTTGTTGACTATTTTGTGCCAGTCCAGCCACAACTCCCTGCTGTACTGCTGATGCAAGCATCACCTGCAAGTCTGCGTGACTAACCTGCAGCATTGGAGTAGCTGGAGCAATGACCGGTGGAGGACTGCGGCTGATTTGGACCAGTGGGACCCCAGGGGCCAGGGTGCATCTGGGGCAACATTGGGAGGGGCACCTGATGCAGCAGCCCCCTCCGCTTGTCCCCCCATAAAGACGGTTGGTGGTGGGATGGACCCGGGTGGTTGAATGTGGGATAGACTCCACAGGTTAGTATTAGCCAGTGATATTTGGGCCTTATCCAATGACAGAATGTCCCCTGAGGCATTGGTGGGCTCCACAGAGGTCAGAAGGGGGGAACCAGAGCTGCCACTGGATGTCTGGCGATGAGACTTGGAGCGTTTGTGCTCTCCAGTACCCTTGGAGGTAGAGGCCGCAGGGTCCTCTGCCATTTGCCCTCTGGTCTTGG
Organism: Imantodes cenchoa; assembly: GCA_027560375.1. NCBI lineage: Eukaryota > Metazoa > Chordata > Lepidosauria > Squamata > Dipsadidae > Imantodes > Imantodes cenchoa. Next base: position 257,983 of record JANHGD010002863.1, read on the forward strand.
CCTTTTTCTTTGCTGGAGGTTGGTCAGCCATAGCTAAGACCCTGGAAGCCTGATGAGAAGTGCAAGAATTGTCTTAGCTGTCAATGAGAGCAGGCTAGGGCTGAGGCTCAGAGGGATACAATAGTGCAGGGATACAAAGTATCAACTGTCAGAGGAATCCCTGTTACTGGGCAGAGTAAAGGGCTGGATGGGAGGAGCTCCCCTATGGTCTGACCCTGAGTATCCCTCCAATGAGAGAAGCCCAGAGAGCCTCTCAAAATGGATGCCGTTAGACCAGAAACCACGAGGGAGACAAGATGGCGACCAGTTTTGATTGCTCCCCTGAAGTAAGGCACCACGTGGCTGACTGTAAGACAGTGGGAACGTTGCGCCCCCCCCCCCCCCCACGTGAAGGCCTGTCGCTGCCGGTGTCGATTTGCTACAGTTCTTCGGAGCGGCTGCGACCTCCGCCGCTCCCTGAATCAGCTGTTTGTTGGCTGGCTTCGCAGCACGCGTCCGCAATTCGGCCTGCGGGGTCCGATGGAGTGAGGGCAGTCACAACGCTCCGATGTGCCTGGGAACGGCAGCAGCGCCTCTCCCCTGAGCAGGAAGGAAGACTCAGATGACAGTCGGCGCTTGGGAGGCAGCGGAGGCAGCGACGGAAAGCGTCATTGTGTCCCGGCGAATGCAGGGGTCCCCAGGGCCTTGGCAGCAGTCAGGCAGGCAAATTAAGAGGGTAGTCAAGTGACTGCTTTGCGCTGGAGCAACCCCAGCTGGGGTTCAGCTCCCACAGCGACTTGCCTCCCCTATCCAGTCGATGTAGGAAGGGCAGATATAATGGATAGGAGAGGTGAAGCGTACGAGCTTCTCAGCCAAGCCCTGATTTACGAGGGGAGGTAAGCCCCTTATCTGCCACTTTGGGATTCCCCTTTTTTTGTGCGCCAATGGAGCAGGGCCAGGCCCCTTATTGCTCCTGCCTGCTGGGCAGCCCAGGAATTGATGAAGAGATGAAGGGCTGCAACACTCATGCTTGTGAAGAGAAGAAGAAGATGAAAAAATAGTGGAAACTAACAGTCTCAGGAAGAATGAATGACCACGTCCGTCCAGACTGAGGACTGAGTCGTAACTGGGGGTGTGGCTTGCAGACCCTCAGCTTTTATATTGACAGACTCAGTCCTCATCTGATTGGACAAGATCAAACCCATCCTGGATGATAGTTCCACCCTACGAGAAGGAGCGTATCAGGTAAGTACAACGCCCCATCCATGATGTTCGTCCATAGTGTTTGAAGAGGATCTTGACATCTGGGAGATGTCAAGACTTGCGCCTGAATTGGATTAAAGTGAGGGAGAGGTGCGCATAGTCAGCCTCACTCTCTCTTCCCAGATTCCATCTTGCTCCAGTA
>JANHGD010002863.1:463787-477732 GCA_027560375.1 Imantodes cenchoa
TCTCTGAGAATGTTGTGCAACTTCTTAGAACAGCGAGATGCGAAGATATCGTCCAGGGCTGGTAGCTGGAGCCCAATTATATCCTGGACAGTTTTAATAATTCTCTGTAGAGCTTTTTTGTCTGCTACAGAGCTGCTCCCATACTATGCAAGAATACCTTATGTCAGGACACTCGCATATCAGATGTCTAGGAAACTAGATCATTGATTTTGTCTGTTTATGGCTTAGCACACTGGAGGTTAATTTTTTAATTTTTTATGTTACTCAAATGTAGATTAAAAATTGGAAATATGATTAGGATTAGAATATAATCCTCATTTAAAACAGTAAGGCAATCTTATTGGAGGGACAATAGTGACTGACAAAAGGAGGGACAAAAATGACTGACTTTGCAGCAAGAGAATAAGACTTTTGATACTCAAATCTGTCAGTTACATATTCAGTTAAGAATACAGTTTATCATATCACTATATAGCAATTAAAGCCCAATAAACTTATGTTGAGGAGCTGGAGAAGAGATGTCCTCATGATCCAGGACCCTGTTTTATTCAGATTCTGGATGTTGTGGAGACTAGCATTCACAATCAAGTCAATGTGGGTACAGTTCCCCTTCAAGATTTCTTTTCTGAATGGAGAAAGAAAAGAGCTATAAATACATAGAAGGTCAACAAGCACATTCCTATCTGTTTGAACTTAAAGTCCATTACGATGCTTAATGATGACTGATCCTGGGATAATGGATTGTATACTATATTCGTTATGGCTCAGTTTTGCTATATAATACTAATATAAAATGCAATATAACTTACTTACATTGTGTTATTAAACTACAGTCTTACTGATTTTAATTGTTTCTGAGCTCACAGCCTCCTGGTTATTGGCCTGATGTCTTAACCACTAAACCAAACTGACTCCCTGGGAGACCCTGAACTCATTTACTACCTTTGTCATAAAACCAGTAGGGTGACATTGGGCCAAATACACACACTCAGCCCTAGGAAAGAGGCAAGGGCAAAACACTTCCAAAAACCCTTGCCAAGAAAACTGCAAGGGCTTATCCAGGCAGTCACCAGGAGTCAACACTGACTCAAATACACACACACACACACACAAACACAGACACAAAACCAAAACAAAACCAAGAAAAAAGACATCATAAATACTGATAGAATATTTGTAGCTCAGGGTTGCATTGTGGGGTCCTTGGTGCTCTCTGAGCTTGATTATTTTCTTGCAGATGTTTTGTTACCAAACTAGGTGACATCACCAGTGCACTGATAAATAAGTCTGTATCAATTAAATTGTTCAATATGTTTTAAAAATAAAGAGTTAAAAGAATACTGCTGCATCCTTTCTTAAATTGGTAGGGAATACTTTTCAAACATACCTTTGTTTCTTTTTAGGCAACAGCCTCAGATTCCAATTGCCACAGGAACAGGAGTGGTCTATCCTGGTGCTATTACTATGGCAACAACTACGCCATCGCCTCAGATGACATCTGATTGCTCCAGCACTTCTGCTAGTCCTGAGCCCAGCATCCCTGTCATTCAGAGCACTTACAGCATGAAGACGGACAGTGGGAGCCTGGCTGGAAATGAAATGATAAATGGGGAAGATGAGATGGAAATGTACGAGGACTTTGAGGATGACCCCAAATCAGACTATAGCAGTGAAAACGAAGCCCACGAGGCTGTCGCTGCCAACTGAGGATGTTTGCTCAATTACTCTGACTTTGTTTTGTTTTCTTTTCTTTTGAACAAAAAGTTCTTAAAATGAGCCTGCATGCATGTATGGCTCCTACAGTTACATCTGCAGAATGGTCTTAAATGTTTCTTATTGTGTGACACAGATTGTTCCATGAACTTTTTAAAGCAATTTTAGGTGAAGACATTAAGTATCAGACATTGGGACTTGAAAACTGATATGAATCAATTGTTCTCTTACAAGTCTTATCTCTCTTTTTTTGGTCTATTCTTTCCTCTTCCTGGATGCTGATAAAAAGGTTTAAGTTACTGTTTTAATGGGGGTTTTACATTCTCACTCAGGTATGCTGTGCCAGCCTACAGATTGTGAATGTGTTTTTATTCTGAATTATTTTGAAAAAAAAAACCTTACAAATTTCCTATCATGAAACACAAGAAGTCCTAAGCATGTACATCTATCTGTATTAGCTCATCCTTTTTAAAATAAGGTCTCTAAATTCCTTTTCCCCCCTCCTTAGATATAGCTGACCTTCTGATGTGCCAAACTTTCCTAACTTCTGAATCTTAATATTTTAAAAAAAAGTCTTAAGGGAGACACTGTAAAGTCTTAGACAATCCTTTGGCATCTTAAAAATACTGATATATCTTAAAAGAAAATCCTACTTTTTCCAGAAAATTGTAAAATACTCAGGAATCTGGAGACAGGATATTGCTTAAACAGTGAATATGGTTGCTACAATGCACTTGTTCAATTGCTTCTGCCTCTTGATGTACCATCAGTGTGAAACATGAGTAAGCACAACAGAGTGATCCCCGGCTAAGACAGGCCTGTCTTAGCAACATAAGGCCACCTTCAAGTCATTCTCTGTCCCTTTGCTTTGAATTCTTATATTCAGTCTTAATTACATTTGGTCTTAATGTATTCATTCCAGAATGTCAGGGGGCCATGTAGTAAAAAAATATTTTCAAATGTACTGTTGTAATGGCATTATCATTTGTTTGCCTTTTATTTCTTTTAAAGAGCCCTTCCCCCTTAAAGTGTGTGATATCTTAAAAATAATGAGGCACTTAATATTGGAAAGGAATAACTCTCTATTTCTCTCTCTCTCTCTCTCTCTCTCTCGCACACACACACGCATGAGGAAATGTGTTTCTACATGTCAGAAACACTTGGAAAAATGTTATTATTAGTAGAACAGTATCATATACAGGAGAGTATACAATATTTACCTGTTTCTTTTTAGGATAATTTGTGAGGCTTCCCTATAGTACTTTTGTTTTCTAATCTTGAGTTATTGTATGTTGTCAGACAACACTTCATATATTCCCCACCTAGTATGCCCAGTGCTAGGCATAATGAAAGTTGTAGCCTAACACAGTATTGGGTGCAAGGCTTAAAACTACTTCTGTTAAGTTTATGTATTAGATTATCTTAACCTTTGTCTAGTACATAGACAATCTAGAAATCCAACATAGTCTTCCTTTTCTTGGAGAGTAAAGTGCTGCCGCTGTTTTAGAAATCTTCCTATTGCTATTTGGATAATCATCCTTTGATGATGATGTAGAAATTTTAAATCTTGCCATTAATCTGTATTGAATATTAATTCTAGAGAACCGAAAAGGATGCAAAGATCATCCTTGTATTTATAATTTCACTTTATTTAGATGCATATCAAAACTTTGTTATCTGCCATAAAAGAAAAACAAAATGAAAGAACATAAAGCGATACCCCAAGGTCAGTATTTGTGAATTATGCTAGGTCCTTTAGATCAAAACTGCTGTAGAAATTTAAATTCTTATTTATTTCAGTGCTAATATATAGTTTTATTATACATAATATTGATTTCTAAGGAGCCAAGGGCAAGGTAAAATAAAGCATTCCCAAATTAAACATCCAGCTATTTGTGGATGTCAATATTTAACACTGAAATTTGAAATTGATGCATTTAATGTATTTCAAATTATAAAACCTGGTTAGTGACTTATAAACTCTTTTAAGAGTTTTCATCAACTCATAAGATAGAAGGCATTAATATTCTTTGATTTGAAAATATAAATGCTTTCTTCTTTATATCTTACTATCAATAGTTACAACTATTTCTAACTGCTACATATACTAGAAAGATGGCAGTTTTATATGCCTTCTAAGTAAAACCAATTTCACGTAGACATTTTATGGTATGGCAGGGTAAATTTTTCAGTGCCAATCAGATTGTCAGTGTGAATGTCTAATGGTGATTAAGAAAATATATCAAGTATTAATCCGAATGGAGCAGCTGCCTTTCCATTGCCCTTCCAAGTAGTATGTTTTATCCAAACCATTTAATTATAAGAGGGTGAATTGTTTTCAAGAATTCTGCCTTCTACAGACATGCCATTCTTAAGACTGGAGGAAGATTCTTATTAGCTTGCTCAGGGGATAAGAGTGCCAGGTTTTTCAATAGCATTTTAGCACTTTGTAGGATGGCAAAGATGATAAACCACCAAGTAATAAATCTATGAAATATGACCTAGGTTCTTCTACACTTAAATGATTGCAATCATATCTTTGTGCCTAGAGCTTCCATTACCAAGAATGGCAGATGAGGCATCCTCTGTTTCTGTTTGCAATGGGAAGTTTACACAGAGAGGCTTGGTCTTTCGATTGAGGCCATTGCATCTTTTTGCCTAGTTCTTTTCAGAGGTTTTTAGACTGGCGTTCTCATTAGCAACATTAACTGAGTGTCTGGCCAGATTATCGTCATGCTATCACAAATCTTGTAGTTTTAGCAGAAAAAGAAAAATATGACCTAGCAGTTTCCAGTAATTATTTCTAGAAATGGAGGCAGTTCTGCAATTTTACAATAGGGGAGTTTAATCCATGCAGCAAGCCGGCTGATTATTTGTGTGTGTGTGTGTGCATGTATGTGTGGATGCATACACACCTAGTCATTTGGCAGCCATTCTACAATCTAGAATACAATCATTTATCTTTTCTATTTATTTGAATGAATGCTTCTTTCATATCCCACAGTTATGACAGTAAAACTGGTCTAGCCAAGATGTAAAGGCACTTGTTATCATTAGCTGGTGAGAGTCCTCTTTATTTAGTTAAGGTACTGAAATAAAATCCTTTGTTGTCTTTGAGATTGCTTAGGAATTTGAACTGATCTAATCGATGTAGCTTGGATGGGAGATAACCCATTATTTCCTAAAGAATGACTATTTATTAATTTCCTACAAGTTTCTCCTGTTATAAATCTCTCTCTCCATTCTACATGTCTGGGGTTGTGTTTTTCCACCCTCCATAGCTAGAATGCTGTATTGCTAGCATTGTATGTTTTGTAATTATTTTTGCACAAGGGCAAACATTTAGTTTCATGACTTATTTTCTTTTTATAATTCTATGACCATGCCAAAATAATATTCTGCAGGCTGGCAGAGAACAAAGGACTGTTCTTTAGGACTGAAACTTGATTTTACTCATACTATAAAAACACACACTCACAGATGTTGTTTCGTAAGTGTAATAAGCACTGGATATAAATGGTATTTTTTATCACTTCTAACTAATGTGAAACTGTTGTACAAAAAAATGAACAAAAGTCATCTGTTTCGACTCGTGTGGGCCTGCCTCACAGTTGCCGGGTTTGAGTCATTTTTTTTTATGTCTTGTTATTTCATTTATTTATGCAAGATTCTTATATGTATGAATACTTTGTTTGAGCTCCAGTCCTCCATCTGTGTTGATGATCTGTAACTTAAATCTGTGTTCTTGACGTTGATTGGCTCTTCACGAATCAGCAGATGGTAGAGCATAACCTATTGGACAGATTTTAAATTTAAAATCTGCAGAATCAGTTTATGATATTTATTAGCCTATACTGGCTCTAATGTATCAATAGAAATCAAGGAAGGACAATCGTTGGGAAGCAAAAATATTTTTTTCTTTTTTAAAAATTCATCATTGGAGCTCAAAACAAGGTTCTTTAGTAGTCACCATCTCATTTAAGATTTTTAAAAAATTTGTAAATATAACATAGGAGATAGAATTTTATTTTTTGTTCATGGATACTTAGCTATATATAAGTTATGTATTTACTTTTGTTCTGTATCAGTGTACATAGGTCCATATTAAATGCTGACAAATCACTGTACCTCATGTAGATTTTATGCCTGCAGTGTGGCAGCAGTATTGTGGACCTGTAGCTAAGCTGGCGAGTTGCCTCCCTTGTGCCCTCCTTCAATCTGAACCCCATATAATAAACACAAAATACTTCAAACATTGCACCTGCTTATAAAATAACAACCTCATATTTACTCTGTAGTAGTGGCATTATAGTTTGGGAGAACAGTAAAACCTTTGTCCAAGAATTATAACATAGCCAGTTGAGTCTTAGTATTTCTTAGCAAATAAGTGCATAGGATGTGAAGTACAAACTCCACCTCTTGGGCATTCTAGCAGTCTGTGATTCTAGTTCAGGTGACAAAAGTGATGATTTCTTATATCCTTGTTTAGCTCTGTAGAATAAGGCAAACATAGGTCTCATTTATTTCAATTAAACTAAAGTATCTTGATCAGGTATATGATCTCACAATTCTTTGACATCTTTGTCAAGACAGTCTGAGTAGGAACTGATTCGATTAAGTATCCCCCCCCCTTCCAAGTCTATCCTCCAATTTAATTGAGATTATATTTAAACCAACTTTAAAAACAGATTGTAAAGGAGACAGTTTGCTTGTAATTTGCCTCAAGCAAACCCGATGGACATTCTTAATTCTTTTTTTGAAAGCAACCAATGTGATTTAGAAAAGTTGTCAATAGGAAGGCAAATAAATAAGAAAGCAAATAAATAATCAAGTGTGTTTGAGGAGTTAGCCATTAATCCAGCCTTTTAAAATAAGTAGTCCAGTTGTTAATATAACAGATTTTTTTTAATAAAAAAAAATCTGCGTTTGGTGTGAAACAGTATTGGCTTGTCAAAATAGAACTGTAGCATTTATAATTCATTAAAATATAAAAGGGCAGTAATAATTTGCTATTGTCCAAGATAATGCTTATTTAAAATGAATGTGATGCCATGCACTTAGATTGTTAGAGTAACTGTACTTTGCAAACACAAAATTTAATATTTAACTTTCAAGGAAAGACTTCTGACATCTCTTGTTGACAATTGAAGAATATTGTTTAAAAGATATAATAAAAGCATTCAACTTGACATGAATAAAGACATTTTCGCAGGGTTTATAAAAAAAGCATCTGCAATGGAAATGTCTATTTCTTAGAATACACAGTACGAGATGCAGGCTTATATGAAGGCATTTAATCCACCACCCCAACAATGTAGGTAGCAGATTGCTGGAGAAAGCTTTAGGCAACGCTGTTGGCATTTTTAAAAATGGAAAGTCTAGGCTTAGAAGTTGAAGCATGTACATTATGGCTTTGCATGCTTTAAAACAAAGAAAACATTTGGACCCCTGTAAGCCTGACCTTCTCTGTTCATGAAAGCAGCTATTTGTTCTTCTTGTTAATACTTCCATTTCACCCTGAAAAAAAAAGATGTTGCTGTTTTAAAGAGACCATGTGTTAAAGTTAATGCAACTCGTTCAGCAGTGGATTTTTTTCCCCCAGGCTTACATGGAAGCTTGGAAAAATTTGAGTTCTGAGGTGCTCTTTTGGCAAAGTCCAGGGACTTTTTCAAAGTCATTTTCCAAGTGTCCAATAGACAGGCCTAGTGTACATGCAGTGTATTTGCTTTGCCGTTCAGTAGCAACCACTGTCCTCTGTTATATAAATGTATGATGGTATGCCAATACATTCTTTGGGGGAAAGTCCTGGATCACTTGCTGATCCCCATAGTCATCAAGAGGCAGTATGAGAAGGGAGGATGAGATTATGATGGGACAAAACTTACACTCTGGTGTTCACTCTGTATGAATGAGTTTGATTGTTATTTACAATAAATACAAAACCAGTTTTACAAGGACAGCAGTAACTTGGAAAAAAAGATTGCTTGAATAAGTGTATAAATGAAAAAATGATTTTGTAAATGCAAGCATCACTTGATACATCAGCAGCGTGATACATCACTGCTCTTATTGTATCTCCTGCTGCTTTTCATCTTATTGACTATTAATTTCTACTTTTTCCCAGTAAAAAATGCCAATGATCCAGTAGAGAAGAACAAAATTCAAGGTGAAGCCCATGGTATATTTCAGAGTAGGTAGATGAAGTATAGGCAGTATGAATTTTCAGCAGCATATATTTTGAAGCAACGAAGCCATTCTGTTCAAGTCCAAAATACGTTTTGAATTGAAGCTTCAGCAGAACCTTATACATAACAGTATGCATATCTGGATAGGATTGTCAGTGCCAACAACTGTTCAAAAAAAATGCAGCTGGTAGAATGTATTAGAGTATTTCATATTTTCAATTGAAAAAAATAGCCTCAGAACTTTTCAACGTTGCATGCATGTTTAAAGACTGAAGTTGGCGCTTAAGCATGACCTTTGAAAAAAAAACCTAACATGTGACCTCAATTGATGTTTTTAAAAACATAAAAGCACTTACATCCTCTTGTTTCTCAAAATCATTTTACTTTGCTTTCTTTTCTCTGTTCTCCATTACCTTTTGCTACTTTGTTCTCTGAATGGTTGATATATTGTGAATGGTTGATGTATTGTGATCCCACATTAGAAAGGAAAAAAAAAGCTAGATTTCCTTGTCATTGGATTTTATACCCCCCCTTTTTTTTTATAACATCCCAAATTAATTTTTGGAAGCTGATGGAAAGTATTCAGAGGGAGCTCACTGGTGTAAAGAGAAGAGTGGCTTTAGCATGATTGTTAAGAAAACTCTACCCCATTGGTGTTTATGATGATATGAAAGCTCTAAAGAAGTTCAGTGAACTGCTTGCTTTATAACATCTGCTTTCTTAGGAAACCCCAAGTGAGGTCCTTGTTGCTCTCAAAAGTTTGGGGAACGTGCAAACTGTTTAACTGTTTGTATACTGCACATTGCAGTACTGCTAGTCCATATTCTCCGTTTGTCTTCCTGTCGTTTGTGTTTTGCTTTCTCAAAAGCACAGTTTTTCCCCGCTCTCCTCCTGTAGCAAATGTTAGAATGTTTAAATATTTCTATCCATTATTGTATTTGCCATGTACAAATGTTTTATTACCCTAAGATGAGCTTATAAGCTGTTACTTACTGTAACCCATTTTCTTTCCTGACATTGTGATGTATATTGTGAAATTGTATTCTATGTTAATTTAATCAGCACAATTCACTGACATGCTGGACTGACAATGCTAGCTGCTGTTTCAAAGTGTAAAGTTTTGTGTAGAGCTGTTAGGGGGACCTCAGAGGTTTCCTGTGTCAAGGTACTATGCTTTGGTTCTCTTGGGGTGGCTCTTTCAAAGCTCTTCCTACACCCCACAAGTCCATTTTTAAACTGGTAGATTTTCTTGTACAAATTCTTTACAAAGTGCAGATACCTACCTGAGCCCAGGGCTGGTAATGATTTGGGCATGTAAAGGAAAAAAAAAACCCCTAGTGTCTATTGCTGCTTTGAATATGTTTTAAAAGTCTGAAAATGTAAATAGTTTATCAAAAAAGGGAAAAAAATCTTGTACAGTCCAGTGTAAAGTTTTTAAATGAACTGAAAAGGTTGCCATCGCATCTCTCACACACTCTCCTCTTGAAGCAGTTTGAAAAGACAACCAAGCTTGCTAAGGATTTTGATTTTTTTTTTTAAAAATAAAAATATCTGTACTCTTAATTTAAGAGGAAAAAATCATTCTTAGCTTTGCTTCATAGCATAAACAGACTTATTGGATTTTGTTGTGCAGTATTGACGTGAGGTAAATTAAATATTAAATAATTTTTCAGTGGTACTTTTAAGAGTTTTCTCTCCTCTGCCTCAGAAATGAATATAAAAGACAAAATGGAAAGACGCTTTCTTTATATCATACAGTATATTCTGGTGTACACTGGCACCTTACTTACATCTTTGTGAGGATATTTGTTTCTTCCTCTTCTTCCTCTTCCTCCTCATAGTCCTCCTCCTCCTCTTTTTCCCCTTCTTCCTCTCCTTTCTCTTCCCCTTTTTGCACAAGGTGCTTTCCTGATATGTTTAACATGTCATCATTGGGTGATGCCATATACGCCATGATAAGGGGGTCTGAACCCTCAGGGGAGTGTCTATACGACTGCCTATTTATGCTCATTTACCTCAAGACTGTCCTCTCTGCCCTTAATCTATTCACCATCACTCCATATTTTGTACTGCTGTTGACACTTACAGATTAAAGATAAATTTTGTTTTATGATCTGCGTGTGACTTTTTTTGTGTGCAGCCTATTCTTTCCTTTTGGCAGGTAGCATCCCCAGGAGAAAGATCTGCACTTGGTCCATGCCTTCTGCTGAGGTTAATGCCCTCCCTCCCTTTTTCTGTCCGCTTATTGAACATGCCTTTCCTGTCACAAAAGTGGCTTGGGTTTTCTGGCTTTGGTTTGGAAACAGTTGGAGTTCCTTGCCTTGATTTTTAGCTTTTTTATTGCGGTCAGAGACCAAATTAAAATACATATAAAAGGGGGGTAGATTTTGCAAATGTAAGTAGATCATGCAACAGTACACCATCTACTACTCAGAATAATTTAAAAAATGAGTCCTGGTGTTTTTTTTTAAAAGGATATGAAGGTAGAAAAAAACCAATTTGACAAAATCAGCAATTTTTTAAAAAAAGCATTTGTTTGATAAAACATTGCTGGAAATGCTACAAACATAGACTTAACCCTGATAAAATATTAAAATGTTGGAGTGTTATCTAAGGTAACCAATAATAAAGATCAACATGGATAATGGAGATTGAGAAATACATTAGATCAGTAAAAATAGATAATGTGGTCATAACATCAAAAATGATTAAAAAGCCAACAAAAGATATTAAGTAGAGTGCATCAGGAAATGATGAACTGCATGGATTTTGGCTTAAACATCTGATGACTTTCCATGAAAGGTTAGCTACTCGGTTTAATGAAATATTACAGATTGAAAGCATTGAAGAATGGATAATAGTTGGTACATCATTTTAATAAACCACAGACAAGCAGGGCCATCAAGCTTTCTACTTGTAAATTAGCAAAATTAACAAAAGTTAATTGCCAACATTGATAAGGAACAAATGCTCAGAATATCCTACAGTAAAAGGCTCTACTTAACAGTATCACAGGTTGTAAACCTCTTTTTTTATGCTTTGACCAGTAGGTGGTGACAGTTTGTTTTTAAATCCTGAATGGATTGTTTAAGAATGATCCCTTAGCTCTCCGTTTTTTACTTTTCCTGCAGTGCTACTTTGAGCTTCTTAGAAGGTGGATAATAAAATTTCTTTCTAATGACATTTGTTTGAACTATTGACCACAATAGTAATGTATTAAAAATATGAAAGATGTATTATTTTCTAAGTTTTGACTTCATCAGGCAATGTAGCACAAAAAGCAGCAAATAAAGAAATAAATAATCCCAAATTAGGCCAGATCTTTTTTCATTTTGAAAAAGAAGATAGCAAACTGGAAAAGGTAATAAGTAAATAATCAGGTTATGAGACTATACCTGGCAACTTGGGTCATCCAATGGGGCAGGTAATTCCCAAATCATATTGTTCTCGGCATCAAGTATTGAAACAAATAGTTGAAACAGAATTGAACTAAAATCTGTTACAAAATCTGACCCTGCCATTTCATTCTGCTCGATGAACACAAAAGCTTACATTCTTTAATTAGAGCAGAACAGAACAGAAGGTGGTAGGTTTCAAAATCAGATAGAAATCTACTCTGAAAGTAGTAACATCAATACCAAAGTTGAGTTTTCACTGGATCTACTAAAGTTTCAGCTGTAGTCAGTATTGATGTCTGGATTTATAAATACTCCATTTGTACTTAGAAAAGTCATTTTTCATATTTTTACTTCTAAATGGCAGTTGTTGGTATGCCTAGAAAATATACAAAGGCAACATGTTTTTTTTCTATCCATAATTAACTGGGATGATCATAACACTAAGGCCGTGATGGCGAACCTATGGCATGCGTGCCACAGGTGGCATGCAGAACTCTCTCTGTGGGCACGCCAGCCGTCACCCCAGCCCAGCTACACTGCACATGCATGCGCGTAAGGGGTGGGTTCCATTTACTTTTCGCTACCGGTATGCATTGCGATCCCACATGCGCGCTATACGCGTGTCCTCTCACATCATTTCAGCTCTCTGTGCATGCGCAGAGAGACAATTTTACTTCTGTGCATGCGCAGAAAGCCAAAAAACAAAAAGATGGCGGCGCCCATGGCCCGGCAAAGCAGTCGCGCATGCGATTATGCAGTTGGCGAGCCACTACCAGAACAGCAGAGTGCAGCCACCACTGGCATGCATGCCTCCCACCAGCCGGCTGATCTTTGGGTCTCTGCCGTGCATGCGCGGGGCCTTTCACAATCTCTGCAGGTTCTCCCCAGGATAATTAACTTTCTCCTCCATTTCTTCCACCCATGCCTTCCCCGATCTCTGCAGATTCCCTACAGCACGCCCTACTTTTCTACTCCATTGCTGCCGCCCACACCAACCTGGAAGTCAAAACGGTGCACGGGGGCGCTGCGCAAAGGTTCCTGGCACCCTGCTTTGGGCCTGAAAAGCCTCCTGCACCAACCTGGAAGCCAAAACGGGGTGCAGGAGGGCCGCACGCACATGCATAGGGGTGGGGCGCATGTACGAGGAGAGTGCTCACATTGCATTTTGGGAATTGGGGACACACGCGCGCATTTGTGTACACACATGCTTTGGTCACTCAGAACCAAAAAGGTTAACCATCACTACAGTAAGGCATAATACATTTAAAACTCAAAATACCTACTTTGAAATGAAAACTGTGATTGGAAGTTATGTTGAGCTTGCAAATAAATTGCACTTGCAGAGCTTGTAATTAAATTCACACAGACCCTTTTCCAACTGATTAGTCAGATCTTTTTCTTTTAGAGTGAATATTAAAAAAACCCAAGCTAATTTGGTATCTAATTAAGGTTAAGAGAAAAGAGCACCCAAATAGAGCTCCAGGAAATAGTAAAGCTCTCTTATGTCCTGGCTACATAATCATTCTAAGCTGCCAGTTTTACTTCAATAATAAATGGTTGTATTTGAACAACTAATCTCCAGATCGATCTGGCCATACCAAGTCATCTCTGTTCTAATTTATGAGAATATCTGGTGTTTTAACTAGTCAGATAACGTTAACTCATACCACACTAATATTTTCTTACAGTCCAAAATCAATATAAAGAAAAGTAATAAGAAGCTAAAATGATAAAAACAATCTTCATTGATGCAAACAGCTGATTACCAAATTTCAATAACGGAAGGACACTGGACAGCTGGTGCCAACAGGGTTGAGATCTTTTAGGGTAGGTTAAATAAGGTCCAAAAGATTTTAGGATTTAAGTGGCTATGATGTACATTGGTTGCAGCCATTATTTCCCATCTGGCTATATAAGTGATGTATCTCTATGATTTATATTACAGAGTCAGAGAAACATGCATATTTACAGGCATTTCAGGGCAAAACACGCTCTTTTTACATACAGCAGCTCGTCTCACTGCATAGGACTCTGTCTGGGTAAGCTTACCTCATTAATCATAGTTCTACTTACTTGTACCAGATTATTCACTAATTTTTCTTCCAAAGTTTAGTTTCTAGTTATGGAATTTAAATCCATTCTCCATGCAACTGGACCCATAAAATAGACAGTTCCCCACAAATACAGAAATATCTGGATCCCAACCTGTGCTGGACACTGAAACCATTACCATTATCTCCAAGGATTCAGATTGTAGTTTGTTGTGTGATACTGTGTGACGGGCACATTTGGAAGTGACTACTGTCTTGACATCTCTGAAAACTGACTTGTTAATACAATTTTAACATTAAAAGGAAAACAGTATCCTACTGTATAAGAACTGTTAATCATTCACACATATTATAGTAAATATCTAACTCTTCCACATCAGGGAGATTGAAACTCACAATACCATGAAAAACAACTAAACACATCACAGTCCGATGTTTCGTAGCAATTTGCTTTATGTAATCTACCCTGTTTCCCCCTAATTAAGGCATGTCCCAATAATAAGCCCAACAGGGCTTATCGGAACATGCCTTATTATAAGCCCCCCCCCCAAAATAAGCCCCCCCAAATCATTTCGGGGGGGGGGCTGCCAGGAGCGCT
>JANHGD010002867.1:86360-101184 GCA_027560375.1 Imantodes cenchoa
AGCGGTCCTACCCCCACGGAGCTCCGGACCGTGGGGGTAGGAAATCATCACTGATCTCAGATGAGCCAACTTACTTATTGGAATGGTAGAAATAATAGAACACTGCAGCTGGGAAAAGGCCATACAAGCTTCCTAAACTGACAGAAAAATCAATGGTGAATTGATTACCTTTTTGACAACAAGTTGACTTGAAGTAATTTTTATGGATAATAAAGCAGTAGGCCCAAGGGTGGGTTCTAACTTACCTCACTGCCGGTTCACTTTCTCCCATGCTGCGTGGCACAGTTGCAAAATATTTAATTTTTTTAAAAGCCAGAAACAAGATGGTGACTGCATGTACAGTGCTGGTATCTTTTTTCAGAAGAAAAAAAAAATTCAAAAAATTCAAAAAAAAGATGGCAGTGCTCACGGACCAGCACTGACTGAACCGGTTCTGTGACATCATCATGACATCACCAGCTGGTCTCTACCGGTTCAGGCGAACCGGTCCGAACTGGTCCGAACCCACCTCTGCGTAGGCCTCCAGTTTACCTGTAAGACCATGGAAAGATGCACCTTCTATTGTGAAATAATTTCATCTTAGAATTCCTAGAATATTTCTTTAACCAACCAAATGCAGATCATTCCTTGTCCAATTGGTTTACATACAGTGAATTTGATACATGGATAATGTATTATTTGTGCAGCCATTTGCATGGTGCATTCTGTGACACTCTAGGAAACTTACATTTATAAAAACATAATAATAGTAATTAGTTAAAAGTGCACTTAAAATTCCACCACTGCACTCTGCCTAATTGATGTTCTCCACACTAAAGGCTTGCAAAAGACCCCCATTTTTATACACTTTCTAAAGTCTATAAAAAGTTTGACAGGGTGGCAGTTTTCCTGGCTTTTAGGGGTGCTGGGGTTCCAAAGTCAGCTGGCTTTGGTTAAAAATGCCTTCCTCTGGATCTCTGCCTGCTAATCTCCTCATGAGGACCACTCTGGCATTGGGAAAGGCTAGCAAGATAGCGTTGTGGAGCCCTTTTTCCCTTTGGACATATAGGATATAGAAAGGAGTATTAAGCTAGCTGAGGCAATTTGGATGTAACAAATTTGTTTGCAAAGTCTGAGTTCCCAGAGGTTTTTTTTTTTTTTTTGACAAGATGTATCAGAAGACTATTCTCAACTTTGTTTTGCTCTATTATGCTTAGGGATATTGCTTTACTTAAAAATATCTCTGTCAGAAAGTCAGAGGTCTCAAGTTTCAACCAAGTCAGTGGGACTAGAGGGCTACCAAACCATTTCTAGATCACTGCTTATATGCCCTGAGTCTTTAGAAAAGCTGCAAAATTGCTGGGACTAAAGCATAGGTCACCAAACTCTGGTCTGTGGACCACTGGTGGTCCACGAAAATAATTAGTGGTCCGTGGAGAAATCTTGGCCCCTGGGCCAGATATGGCCGAGAGCAATTAATCCAGTCCAGGAAGAAGAAAGGAAAGGAAAGTTCTCTGATCGTTATTTTACAAATGTATTTATCTTTTTTTAAAAAAAATCATATTAGTGGTCTGCGGGATTTAAAATTATGAATTAGGGGGATTTAAAATTATGAATTTGGTGGTCTATGGGATTTAAAATTATGGCCTTGATGGTCCCTGAGGTCCAAAAGGTTGGGGACCCCTGACCTAGGCCACAGGTGTCAAACTCGAGGCCTGCAGGCCAGATGCCTCATGTGCTGGCCACACCCACACCTGGTTTAGCGAAGGAAAAAATTCGTGATATCTCACGTGATGCTGCCGTGACAATGCACGTTTGACACCCCTGATCTAGGTCTATTCCTGGCATCAAGCAGCTCTCCTCTATAGTTTTCATGAGATCTTTGAGGGGGGGGGGGAAAGTATGTTTGGTTTAAGATGTTCCTGGTATATTTTGCCTCTGATATGGATCTCTGCATAGACCTAATCAATGTCTGAACAAAGGGCAGCCCGGGCTGACCACATCTGGACTTGGAACTCTGCAGGATCAGACTTGATAAACACTTGAATAGGAGACCACCAAAGGTTCCCACAACAAAACATACTCTGGAAAAAGGGGGAGGTCAGAAAACAGTACAGTCATGTACTGTACATGTAAAACCAGGAACTCAACTGGAGGACGTCTTTGCCTTTTAAAATCAGTAACGCTGACTAAGCTAACACAATCCGTTGTCTCAGAAAGATGGAGTCCACTTTGCCTACTGTGTGTGTGATGCCTTGGGAAATGGTTGGCAATTCTATTGTTTTAGAGTCACAGGACGTTACCAAGCGCTTATCCTTTGTTACAATCCCAACTGGTGGACTTTGTTGGCTTGACATATCGTAAATTGTGCCTGCATGAATTGAAACTGCTCATGAACTAAATCTTATCATTCAACATAATCTCTTTTCCAATTAAATGAAAGCTGGCAGGAATTCTAACATTTAATCCAGCTGGATGAACTATTAACATCATGTAATAAGTGGTTTCTACGTAAGTAGATGAACTGCTAATTAATGGACATGAATGTAGGTAATTATATTTCTTGTGTTTTAGTTAGGACACTAATCCTGGTTCTTGCAGGTTTAAACATGGTGCTGGTGTACTTATCATTCACATAACATTTTAAATTGTTGTACAAATTTCCTTTTTAAAAAAAAATTTTAGAGATGGAAAACTTAGGACAAGCTGGGGTTGGAGACCAAAGCCAGAATCTGAACTGCAGATACCTCTTTGAACTTTGTAATCAAGTGCACAAAAAATGTGAACAGTGTTATGTTGTGGTCAGAAAAGCCAGTGTACATAGCAGCATAGCAGAGATCTGGCTTAAAAGTGCCAGTAAACTATAACCAACAACTTGAGCCCAGAGCAGAGTATTCTCACATGAACTAAGTCAGAGATTGGACAACTATGGGAAGGTCACACTTTTGTCAGTCTAAATTCAAGAAAGACACAATTCAAGTTGTCATTTTAACCAGAATGGTGCCTATGGACAACCAAGTCATCTCACAGATTCCTGGTGCGAAATAAAAATTCAGAGGTTACATACAGTTTTCCGCTCCTTTGAAGAGCATACAGTACTTCACTTGGAGATGTAATACTGCTCTGCAGTGGAAACAGGGAAACTGTTATGTGATGCTCTACAGTAAATATTACTGAAGAAAACCAGATTGAGTTCTGGGGGGATTTTCTTCCAAGTAAATGGGGATAGGCTGATGTCTCCCAAATCAAATTCCAGACTCTAAAACCTTGGGCCTTGGGTAAAATGAGCCCCTGGGGTGGGAGGTGGGGCAGGGAGAAAAATGTTTGTGAGATTGTTTCTTAAATGTGAAAAGAGATTCAGTTTGCTCATTGGGATTATTTTTGAAACAGATTCTGTCATATGTGCTCCTAATTGTAGGATACGTCTATACTAACTTGAGATTTTAAGACAACTTGTATCCCAGAAATCCAGGTTCCCTTTGGTTCTGGAAAATAGCTTTAGCCCTGATTTTTCTGACAGATGGAGCTGCTCCCTTCCTGTAAAAAAGCCGCCAAGTAGCCTCTTGACAGTCAGCAGACACTGATGCCCCTTGTGGTCAAAAGATATTTGCAATAGTAAAATTTAAGGTAGCACCAAAAGAAACACACACACACACACACACACACACACACACACACACACACGTTCAAGGTGCACTAGCAGCAAAGCTGAAGGATACCAATTTTCTCCCACACCTCCCACTTCATGTTTACTAACCTCTTGTCCTTATAACATGTATAGTTCATAGGATGGATATATATTTATTTGATTTTTTTAAAAAATCCTGCCTTTATTACTTTGTATAAGTAACCCCAGGTACCAAACACACCTAACATTCCTTCCTCCTCCTATTTCCCCCCTCAACAACCCTGTAAGGTGGGTTGGGCTCAGAGTGACTGACTGACAGAAAGCCACCCAACCCAGCTTTCATGCCTAAAGCCAAAGCAACAGTACCTTAACCATTATGTCAAACTACTTATATGTGTTCTTAAACCCTCCACAACATGTCCCATCCTTTGCTTTTCACCTTTCAAAACGAACACTTTTAAAACTGCACAGCTTTCCCTCAGGAATGGTTGTGAACCTCATTCAGAGGCGTCTCCTCTTATATACAAAATCCATTCTTCTAGCTAAGCCATTCCTATACTTTCCTCCCTGGGTTCGTACAAGATTGGGAGTTTAAACTTGGGAAACAGAAGGCAACGGGGTGGCTGGTCGTGGATTTCTATGGTCTTAAGTGAAAGTTCAGTGAAAGTTTTAGGGGGACCACTCCTATGTCAGGAGAGGTCGGCGGGGTGTGTGTGCGTGAGAAAGAGTGTGTGAGATCCTAACCCTGAGTGCGTCTTATTAACGGGCCTCCCGGATCCCCACAGAGCAACTTTACACATTCAGCCCCCCTGTTGGGCAGAGCAGACAGCAATCCACCTCTCTGGAAATACTCAAAAGTGAAACAAGTGCGCAACTCTTTATTATGATGATGAGCGTTGATGAACTTTCATTTATCTTTCCCAAGACCCTTTTGGGCTTAAAGCGCCCTAAGCAGGCGTTCATGGGATAGCAAGCCGCTAACTTTCGCCTTTCTGCATCTTCGCCCTCCGTAAGGAGCGGCGTGGAAGAACGTCCTTAATAGGAGGAGGGAGAGTGGGTTCCTCGGGGGGCTACTGTCAATCTTTTTAAGCCTTTCCTTTCCAGCTTTGAATGTGAGCAGCCCACTAGCCCCCCCTCCTCCCGGAGCCCTCTCTCCCCCCCTCCCCTTCTTTCCTAGAGATGGTAAAGAAAGAAAAGGGGAAAGGGGAGTGTCAACAGCGGCCCGACCAATGGCAGGTCGCGTAGCGAGGGAAAGGGGCGGAGCCACCGGAGTGGGAGTGGAGAAGAGGAGAAAGAGCGAATCAGTCGGAGGGCTCCAGCCAAGGGGGGAGGTGTAATAAGGAGGAGAAGCGTTGCTAATTTTTTTTGTTTGTTTGCTTTGCCATGCATGCATAATGAGGCCGGATCAGAACACGCTGCTGCCGCCGCCACCGTTACGCGGAGGGCACTTTTGTATTTAAAGCCTCGCGAAAGAAAACAGCTCCTTCAAAAGTGTCGGCAAAGAGAGGAAGAAACGGCGGGTCGCGGGAGTCGGAGACGAAGGGAAGAGCTCGGGGTTCCCGCGGTGAGTTCGGCTGCCTCCTCTTGTTCCAACAGCGGAAGAGTCTGCGAGGCTCAGCGCGCCTCCGGAGCCCGGCCGGGGCTCGGGAGAAGTCCAAGCGCGGCCAACTCGGCATGTGAAGAGATGCGCTGAGCTCCAAGAAAGAAGAAGAGCGGCATGAGAAGGAGGGAAGCCGCCGCTCCGACTCAGCAGGGAGCCCATCAGCCCGCTGCTCCAGTCTTCTTTCGCCGCCTCCCGGCCTCCCCATCCCGGGAGTAAGGGGCGGAGGCTGTCGGGCTGCAAAAAAGGAGAAGGCGCCGCTTTTTCTGGGCTTTTCTGAAAAACCGAAGGAAGATTCCCAGGCCGCGGACGGGCGCCGGGCGGATGGATTGATGAGGGAGACCCCCATGCGCACCCTCGGCAGAACTTCCCCAAACTTTTCTACTCTCGGCAGCCGCTGGGCCGCCGCTCCCTTCGCGCTCGCTTCCCGACCACGATTGCCCTGCGGCCGCCCGCGATGGTGGCAGCCTGGCCGGGAGGAGGACGATGCCTACGGACCGCGCTACTCCCGCGACTGGCCGCCTTGGGGCTGAGGCTGCTGGTGCTGGTGCTGCTGGGCGCCGCTTCGCCTCCGCCGGGGGTTCACGGCCGGCGCCTGATCTGCTGGCAGGCGATGCTGCAGTGCCAGGACGAGCCGGACTGCGGCTACGCTTACAGCCAGTACGCCGAGGCGTGCGCGCCGGTGCTCATGGCCGAGGGGGACGGCTTTGCCGCCTCTGCGGCGGCCTCCTCCTCCTCCAATAGGCGGCGGTGCCCGAGCCATTGCATTTCGGCGCTCATCCAGCTTAACCACACCAGGCGGGGCCCGGCGCTGGAGGATTGTGACTGCGACCAGGACGAGAAGTGCCGCGCCACCAAGCGGGCTATCGAGCCCTGCTTGCCTCGGACGAGCGGCGGAGGCGGAGGCGGCGGTGTGGGGGGAACGGGCGGCGGCGTGATCGGCTGCACTGAGGCGCGGCGGCGCTGCGACTGGGACAGCCGGTGCAGCGTGGCTCTCAACCGCTACATGGCGTTTTGCGGCAAGCTCTTCAACGGCCTCCGCTGCACCCAGGAGTGCCGGGCCGTCATCAAGGACATGCTGGCCGTGCCCAAGGCGCTGCTGCTCAACGACTGCGTGTGCGACGGGCTGGAGCGGCCCATCTGCGAGTCGGTCAAGGAGAACATGGCTCGCCTGTGCTTCGGGGCCGAGGCGCTGGGGCCCGGCAGCAGCGGCGCCTCGGACGGCATCTCCGACGACTACTACGAAGAGGACTACGAGGAGGAGCCCAGCCAGCCCACCAGAAATTACTTCGACGACATGGCCGCCGTCGCGGGCGGCGAAGCGGCTTTCCCGAGGAAGCCCGGGAACGGCGGGACGGCCCCTGCGGCCGCTTGGACGCTGCTCTCGCTCGCCTTCATTTTGCTGCTGTTGCTGCTCTCCTAGCCTTGCCTTGGGAGGAGAGGCTCTTGAGGGGGGCCGAGCTGAGAGGGAAGAAAGGTGGTCTGGCCTCGTGACGCTTGTCCCGCGTGGGGGATTTCTACTGCCCGAGTGAGGGAGGGTCTCTGAGAGTTTCCCCGGGTCTCTCCTCTCACAGGATGGCAGAGTATCTCCCAAGGAAAATGGTATTTTAGGAAGAGGAATCCCCCTAAACAGGCCAGTATCTTTGAGCATCTTGCCTGGGCTTCCTAGTTTCATCGGTGGAAAGAAGCTGGAAGACCTCCGAGTTGACCAAATCCCCTTGGCCGGGATTTGGTTTGCTTGTGTGCTCCTAGCTGTGTAAAGATATTTTCCTCTCACGATGGGCATTTGCATTTTCTCCCCTCACTTCTCTCTTAAAAATGATGCCTGAAAGGGATGCTCCTGTTGTATTAAATTCCCTTTTTGATTTAAAGGAAGGGAATCTAGTACAATTAAAAAGCTCTGGTGTTTGTTACTGGACCCTTCCTTTGATTGACACTTTTCTTTTAGAAAGGTTTCCAGTTGATGTTCAAAATGAATATGCTTTGGAATTCACCTGTAGGTTTTACATATATTGCACATTAGTTATTTTTATGAGATTGTAAGAAATGTCTTGACTATGCATGTCAGGGGTGTTAGATTGTGCAGTGTTTATTTTGCTGTGTGCACAGACATCACCACTTGCAGCTGCCCAATTACTTACAGCTGGACTTTTTCTCAATCCTGTATGCATCCAACTAGGAAATATACAGTATGCATGACATACCTGTACATGTGCACTATGCAAATTATTGCCATTTGGCAAATGACTTTAAAGAACACTAAACAGATTGTCTCATGGTTACAGTCAACTTGAAAACAATAAATGTACCAATGACTGCTTTTTTCCCCAAGCTGTCCTCAATGAAGTTGGGAAGGTTTCCCTGCAATGCTTCCAAAAGTGCTGCTTTGCATAACAATTCAACAAGTGATTCCTACCATCTAGTTATCATCCATAGAATTCATAATTATGAGCTTGACGGAAGATGCAGTTTTGATTCTTTTTAATTGGATAGGTGTGCAGGCATAGAGGGAAGAGGTTTCAGAGTTATTTCGAAGATTCATATATAGTAAGTTTAGAACTTTTTTGCAGAATGAATACTGGCATGTATTTGTTATCAGTGATGATTGCACATACTTCAGTTTTACTTTCTTGATGCATAACCTTGGAAGCTTTAATTAGCTTCGAGGTTTTATGGGAAGTAGTAAAGACAGATACATAAATTTCCTACGTCCCTCTGATGATACACAGGTTCATTCTAGATGGCTGGGATGATATGTAAGTTCATTGTTTTTCTTACAGTAATGGTTTCTTTTCCTGTTCAGGGTTTGTATTGATTTTTGCATCAGTTAGAATTGCAATACATAAGTTCACCAGCAAATCTCTCTTGCCTCAGCCTAGGAGAAAAAAAAATGCTGAACTGTTGGCTGTTGAACAATGCAACCTTTGTCTCTAAAGAGCTCTGCACTGCCATCTTCAAAAAACACTTTTTTAAACGCAATATGTAAAAATATCCTGAGAAGTTATATTGCCTCTAATCCTATCAGAGGACTGACCTCTGGTAAATTTTATATAAAATGTATTTAAAACTGGTTTTGTTACCAGCTGTTGTTACTTGTACATAGAATTTTATAAATTGTATACTTCGGGAATAATTTATTTTTTAAGAAATTGAGAATTTTAAATGCACCCCATCTGCAAAAAGTAATACATCTGTTATTCTTTTATTGCAAAGAGGCAGATATAATTTTGTATGTTAAGGAAATCAAACAACAGTAATTCCCTAAATGAAATAATGTACAGAGCTTTTTCAAATAAGTCTGAATTTAAATTTTGTATTTTTTAAGGGATTTATGAACTTCTGTAGAATTTTATACATGTTTGTCTGGACTTCCTTAAACATTGTATTTTTATAGAATGTGTGAAAAGACCCTATGTTTAAATATCTATTGATTCTGTATTTTTATGTGTAAATTAGTAAAGAGAGATTTTTAAAGAATGATGGTGAAGTTGTTTTTAAACTATTCCAAATTGGAACAGAGTGGAAACAGTTGGGTATAGATTTTGTTCTTCGAATTACTTGCTATGAAATAAATTCATGGGATTCAGTGGTATTCCTCTGAGCAATTGGAGAACTTACCAGCTATATCTTACGTTGGCAGTTGCTTCCTTTCAAAGAATATTTCCTTTCAGCAAAAATAGTAGATACTGATATGAATTATGTTAGTATGGCAACGAGTTGGTGTATGATTGGAGACAACTATTCCAGTTACACAATGCTGTGTCCCAATTTTTTCATTGAAATACAAAAAAATTGTTAATGGCAATTCATAGGAAGGCCTCACTTTGTATATAAGTACCAATCCCATACTCAAGTAAAGAGTAACACATTTAGAATAATGATTGCTGAATTGGAGGCACTTTGCAAACCAGCTCATCTTCCTTTCATGCAGGAGAGAGCAGATATAATGAACCATGTGCGACCAACAATGACAAGCCTGTGTCTTACACTGGCCTTAGCGGTTGTTTTGCAGCCCTCTGAAGGCTGGTTTTCTGCCAGAGCTACTGATCTACACTCAAACACCCTTAGATAAATAATTACGCTCTTAAGCTGTCTCGAGTGCTGATACACTTGACCTTGTAAATAGAAATGTTTGCAGTAAGAATAAACTCAGCATTTGAAAATCTTTTAAACATTAACACAAAAGAGAGAGCTTGGTCCTCGGGGGATTGAGTTTGAACTGTGCCAAGCTAGGCACTTGCTTTTAAAAAAGTTTATTTATCTTGTATCCCTGCTGTTTATTTAAAACTTCTTTTTCAATGCTGTGATTGGAAGACAAGTCAGAAGATTAAAAGCTGCAACAAATAAACCTTGACTGCTGAGGAAGAAAGATCAGCAAAGAACTGTTACGTTTTCTTAGATAACATTTTTTGATGAGTGAAAACCATCAGACCTAAGAGTTGTTAGAAGCAATTAACAAAATTGTGAATTTAACACCTCGACCACAATGTACTACATCATTTTTTAAAGAATATTGCTATTTTCATTAGTTCACTGAACCTGACATTAAAATTAAAAAATCCACTTACATGTACTGAGTTTCTAGTCTTCAGGATAAGCTTAAATTCTTTTTTTAATTCAGTCGCAGGAAATGAGATACTTTAAAGTGAACTTTGATGTTTGATCTGAGGTAATAGCTACCCATTCCTTATACTCTTGGAGAAGAAGCTTGGGCCATAGATTTTCCTCAAAGAGAAAAATCCATTGGGAAACAGAATAATTTCCTAGTACAGAAACTAGAAATTCCTAATTAGTGCTAATTTGAGAAATTCCTTTCAAAAGTAGATAGCTATGTTTACATGGCATCTGGAATGAAGATTCTAAATGTATTTTCTGCAGTTTTTTTTTAATAAAAACCAACCGGAGTTGAGCTCCGTAGAGGGGAAAAAAGGATCCTAATTGATGTATTGAATGTCTTCACCCCAAAATTCTCAGTATCAACCTAGTGCCTTCCAGATGTATTGAATGTCACTTCACAATTTTCAGTCTGCATGGCTGATTCTAATGGCTGAGAATAATTGTGAAGTCTAGCACATCTGGAGCTCATCAAATGGATGAGATGATCATTCTATAGACATTGATATCTATCACAGTCAATTTCCTTGTTTCTTTGAGACATTTATAGATTATGACTTTATAATACTGAATAATAACAACAACAACAACAATATAAGGAAAAAAACCTCGACTTTGCTACTTAAGATTTGCTTCCATTTCTCTCAGTCCATTCAATTTCCATGAGTTAATTTCTAAGAGTTTTATTATCTTGAGCAACCGCAATTCAACACTATCCTATCCAGCAGGTGAGACTTGCCCAAAATAGGATGTGCCTCAAAGGATACATGAGAAACAAATACAGCACTGACTTCTTTGATGTTTACAAGATTTCTGAAATATTTACAAGCTTTGACCCACCCTGACCAAATGAGTAGGGGCAAAGAATGCTCCCTCCCACCCATTGTCTCTTATTACTCCCCCTTTCCCCATTTCATGTAATATAATCCACTGGATACCCTTGTGCCCCTTTTCTTCCCAGTTACCAGATTTGAATTCTCAGTGACAGTTTATTTGTCTTTGGAGGCACTTCAGTGACAAATGTTTAAGGGAGTTGGAGACAATGGTGGAGAATAAGAAGGCAGTTCATTGAACTGACAATGACCATACAGTAAATAGAGGCAGATTCAAGCTTCACTGATCACCCAAGAGCACTGTGAGGCTTTTGTACACAAGCACAATGGATATAACATAAGGTCTCTGTTTATTTTTAACAATATATAAAATATGTACGTGGGCAAGCACGGATCACCTGAAAATAAATATGCAAACAAAATGGCTGAAAAGTAAAGCAAACTGTCTTAACCAACTCATTTCCAAGTTGTGAGGTTAATAATAATAATTCATTAAATTTAAATACCCCCAATTCTCCATAACTCTAGGCAGCTGACAATAATCAAAGACCTTCCAGTAAGACTTCAAAAATATTGAAGAAGATTATTCCTTTCAAAATCACTTACAATGTGGAATGAGAAACAAAATTTAAATTTCAAATCACCTTTGTATTGTATGTTGATAATAGTATATATGGTAGGTATCTTGAAATTGGATTTGATGATTTCCTAGAATTATGGCTTTTAAAATTCTGATTCCACTGCACCCTATGTGAAACTGAGTATCCTAATTCTTATATTCTCTGAGTGCTAAAAATATTACCCATTTTAGATGGAAATATGGTATATTTGCCTCTAGAAGTTTTCTACTGGAAATAATTTGTAATACCTCTGACGAAAATATGAATAGAGTCATTTTAACACTCTCATTAATTTTCTTCATTTCAAACAATATAAGCTGCTTTAATTGAGAATTTAGGATTAAATAAAGGTCTAAGTTTAATTGTACTCTGATGTTCAGCAATCTGATAACCAAGGTGGGAAAATTTCAAAAATGGGCTTTGGGCAATTTCAAGAAGTTGTGTGTGTGTGTGTGTGTGTGTGTGTGTCCATTTGATTTAGTTGAGTTAGCACAACATTTTATTCCACACTTTACTCAATACAGGGGATAAATATTCAATGCTGGAGAGACAGAATGATATTCAATGCTGGATAGACAGAACATTTAATATGCCTGGTCCCTATAGCAGAATACAGGATCAGGTAAATCATAAAGAAGCAAATAGGAGAAAATAAGTCTATGTATGTACATATACCACAGATGAGAAGAAGTTAACATAAAACTTAACATAGGCTTAGAAGGAAAAATGAACCAGTTGCATATGTGAATGTAGGCCTACTGTATTTTACTTGAGGTATTGGATGGAGCAGACAGTTGAAAAGCCTCACACTGACAAAAGTGATGCAGTATTAGCATAAATACTTTCTAAGGCATCCATTTAATCAATTTCTCAAATAATGGAATGATCTACTACAAAATAGTGAACTGTATACACTATATTTTGGCACAAAGATGGTCATTCTCCCAATAGTAACCAGGGACTCCAAATAAATGATTTCAACAACGTTTTATTAAAGGAGGACAAGAGCCCTCAAGCTGCATTAATCGGGGAGAAGTCGAGTGGCACTTTTGTCATGGAAATGTTAAGCACATAATAGTTCAGGCAAACAATGTGGAGCCACTTCATTCTTTCAGCCATGCTGACACCTCTTAAAGAGGAACTGCAGGGAAGGATGTGGGAAAGATTTGGTTTCTGGAGAACTTGTTTCAGCTAATATTTTTTGAGACTTACCTCCAGAAGACTTTACTAAGGGAATGGACAACCATGGAAGAGATACCATGTGATCAAATATAATATGTAACTGATCCTTTTATTTGCATTTGCTATGGGTCCAAAGGGACAGAGAACTGATTGAAAGATTAAAAATCCATACACTTTGTACATCTGCAGACCTGATAGAGCAAGCCTATAAACAACCTGATTTACATGCTTGAAACTAATGAAAAGTCAAGTAGACATTCAGCCCCAATAGGTGTAGATTTTAAAGAGAGCAGGAGAAGGAATAAGAGGAAGAGGAGGAGAAAGAGGAAGAAACAGTGCAAATTTTTTAAAAATAAAATATGCTGATTTTTCAGGGTTGCATCTAATTTGTAATTTTTGATATTCTTGAGTAAAGGACAATATATATATAAACATAAAATATTTTTGAGAAATCTTACAGATGAAGAGGTATCGTGATATATCTATGATGGGTATGCTCTGAAAATTAAACAGCGGTGTCACAGGAAAATAATACATAATATGCACCAAATGAAAAAATTAAGAAAATGTATTTACTCTTGATCATGCTAAAATGTAAGAAAAAGATAAATAACAGTGGTAAAGTCAGGAAAAAAATGAAAGGAAATCTCTTCATTACAGT
The DNA here is from genome assembly GCA_027560375.1 of Imantodes cenchoa. Taxonomy (NCBI): domain Eukaryota; kingdom Metazoa; phylum Chordata; class Lepidosauria; order Squamata; family Dipsadidae; genus Imantodes; species Imantodes cenchoa. Next base: position 99,478 of record JANHGD010002867.1, read on the forward strand.
GGATAATAAAACAGTGAAACTCATTTTGATAAGCTATGATTATGATCATTAACTTAGATTATTTCAAAATATAAGATCAATTTATTGAAGATAAGGTTAGCATTGCTTTAGTTGTGATGGTAATAAACTACATCAGAAGTTGCTTATCCACTTTAGGGAACAACAGTAGGAAACAGACATTTGCCCTTTTGCTTATGGGAAAATATCTTTGTTGACTTTCCAAAGGCAGGTAAGTAAGTTCTGTACGGAACAGGAGCTAAGATAAGTTGCAATATATTGAGAATGACATTGCTTGTATTCTTAAAAGAGTTCAGTAAGAGAACAGCTTTATGGACATAACTTCAATTCAGTTGATCTAGTGATCATCTATGAAATGCAGAATTCAAAAGTATCACAATTCATAGAACATATGAACATATGAACATATGATGGCGAATCTATGGCATGCGTGCCACAGGTGGCACGCAGAGCCATATTGGAGGGCACACGAGAGGTTACCCTCTGTCAGCTCCAGCGCACATGCACGCACTGGCCAGCTGATTTTCGGCCTTGAGGAAGGCCGTTTCACCTTCCGGACACTTCAGGGCTTCAGGAAGCTTCCCTGAACCCTCTGGAGTGCAAAAAAAGCACAACAGCAAACCGGAAGTGTGCTTTTGCACTCCGGGGCTTCAGGAAGCTTCCCTGAACCTTCCAGAGTGCAAAAAACAGCACAACGGCAAACCGGAAATGCGTTTTTCCGAAATGCTGGTTTGTCAGTTTGCCCGTTTTTTCGCTGTCCCAGTCTTCGGAGAGGCCTGTGCACATGCGTGGGAACGGGGGGAATTGTGCGCATGCACATGGGCAATGGTGCGTGTGTGGGTGTGCATGCGTGGGGGGGGAGGGAAGGGGTGTGGGCACGTCCACGCATGCTAGCACACCGACAAACCCCCTTTTGGCACGTGAACCAAAAAAGGTTCGCCGTCACTGCACTATGCATCTGGTGATGGGACGACCCATCTTATGACCATCACATGGCCAAAGTTGTGGGCTCAATTATGGTCTTAGGTTGAGGACTATCTGTAATACAAATAAATAAATATCAATAAGATCCAAGCTGATTTTATGTAAAAACTCAAAAAAGTAATTCAAAGCAAAATTGCTCCAAATTTCTTTTGATGTAAGCTAAGACAGACATTTATAATTGCTTTACTTTATACAAAATTTATCTGAGACTCCACTGTTCTTTCTTTCTTGGTATCCTGACTATTGAAATTCCAGGATTTGTGATGCCCAAAAAATGTCCATGGAATCTGTATGGAGTGAATATATGTCATTGTCCATGCCTATTTTTTTTAAGATGGAATGCTTTGTTATTTTCAGAATTCTTCATTAAAGAAGCACAATATATTCCAATCTAAAATAAATAAATTGTTGTGGAGAGGTCATTTCAAATGCAATATAATGTTTCCTTTGGAGAGACTGATATTCTGAGTTAAGTATTCTCAACTTTTGGTAAAAGTCATGCAAAATAATAAGAATATGTACAGCTAATGTGAGAGAAATATCTCACCTTAGCTGCACATATTCTCTGGAAATCCAAATCTGTTGCTATTATAGATATCCCTTATGATCTCTAATGGAGTTAGAGACAAGTCATTGCAGGATGCTAAGATATCTGACTGCCTTCACAGTGTTTATTGCTTTTTATACAGTTTTCCAAGCAGCAAA
>JANHGD010002869.1:3382-14066 GCA_027560375.1 Imantodes cenchoa
TGTGGGTCAAAAGGAGGGACCTGCGAGCAAAGGATTTCCCACACTCTGAGCATTCATGTGTTTTTTTGTAGTTTTTCTGAGGGCTGCTTGTGTCTGACGGGGGATCCGAGAGTTTCCCACACTCCATGCTTTCCTTTGGCTGATGCTGTATTGATTTTCTGTTACTTGTTGACAGTTGGTTTGCAGGTTACAATCTTTTATCCCCTGTTAGAAGGAAAAAGAAGTGAAGAATTATATTTCCTTTTGAAGACAGAGAGAATCATGAAATCTTAGCCCTGGCAGGGACCTTGAGGGTCTCCCAGTCTGACCCTCTGCCCAGGGTAGGGTGCTCAGTACATCTGAGGCAAATTGAGTCCCTAAATTTGTAACAGAGATGTCTTCAACGTATGACCATGCTTGGCACTGGAATGTGGCTCCTTCAGTGAAGTAGTGTGTCAACTCTGAAACGGATCGAGCCTGCCGCAGCCATCTTCCGTTTCTCTAGTTGCCACAGAGCTCAGGGTGGGGGGAGAAGAATGGAATGCAGTCTAGCCAAAACAACCTGCTATCTCTAGGGAACCAAGATCATTCTCAACAGGTGCCTGCAGGAGACTGGAACATGGACACTGGACTTCTCGATCCCAGCTTCCTCATGATACTTTATATATATTTTGTAAAAATAAAGTTAAAATGGGGCTCCTTACTGCATTCTTTGACAAAGCGACTAAAATTCTGTAGACACAGCATACGTGGACTTCAGTAAGGCATGTGACAAAGTAGACCACAACCTAGTTCTTGCCAAGATAAAACAAAATGTGGGATAGCATCACCACCTGATGGATTCGTAACTGGCTGTCCAACCACATTCAACGTATAGTCCTCAATGGACCATTGCCCTCACCCAGCACCATGGGAGCAAAACCCAATTTTTCTGCATTGCTCATTTGTCAAATAAAGATTTTTAAAAATGGATGCCTGTTCTGCAAACCAAGATTTAACCAACATTTGTTTACTCACCTTTAAAGTTACAGTGAAGAGGTCTCTGGCTCAAGGCCAGGTATGACCCTCACTGCTGACCGATTTGGTTTCTCTTTAATCGATTGGCTCTTTGTGCAGGAAGCTGCTTCTCCATCCAGGCCACGATTTCCAAATTCTCTGGAACGGAGTCCTGGCCAAAGGTTGGTGGATCCCAGTCCAGGAACGTCTCTTTCTCCTCTGTGAAGTTCACGGCGACATCCTCACTGGTCTCCTGCAAAGAGAAATGAAAAAAGCTCAGATGCAGACAGTGATATTGAACATAATCTGTAAATGATGTAGAAGAGGGAGGCGAAAATAAGATTATTGGATGAGGATACAAAATAATGGAGACTGAATCGTAATTCAAAAATATCTTAGTAAGACAAAAGGGAAGAAACCAGCAGGCTGAAGTCCAACAGGGACCAAAGCATAGTTGTGCGAAGGGAAACTCAGTGGAAGATGAGAGAGATCAGATGGGGCAGAGCGTGTGTGAAAAGGGCTGCTCTTTCCTGCTCTTTTTGGAGGCTGCAAGGCCACAAAGATCCCAGTTGGGCTTTTCATACATTTATTTGCAATTATTCAAGTGAGCCTTCTGGCCATCAGCTTGTTCCAGCAGCTGCTCCCAAGACCCCCCTCAAAACTCCCTTTGTGCTTTGGAAAACACCCACCAAGGAGGAGCTCCCACATCACAGCCTCTTCTGGGCAAAAGAAGGAAAATAGAAAGCTTAGGAATTCTAGGCATCTTTTTAAAGGAGAAGCAAAGTAAAAGATTGGCATGAAAACAAAGGATTTTATTTTTGGCCTTTCAGGCAGAGCTCAAAGAAAGAGGATCTCTTTTGTGGGTGAAGAAAACACGACCTCAATTCAGCTAATTTAAGCTTCTTTCCTTTCCCCCAAAACTTCCTCTCCACGTTGGAAAGAGGTCAGTGCGTGTTTACATTACAACTCTCAGTAAATGTTTTGAAGCACAATTGACACTTTTCTTTCAAATGCACTTGCGGGACCTCGTGGTCCGACGGAACTGGCTCTGCAGCCCCCCTGGCGGGAAGGGAGGGATCCATTCTCTGCAGGCAACGCCAGAGCCGGATCTCCCCGAGGAAAACCCGGCAAGCCGAGGAGCGGGATCCGCAGCTCCCTTCCTCCTGGCGGGGGGAAGATCTCCTGGCAGGAGGGGCGGCCTGGAGGCCGGAGGGAGAGCAGCCTTACCTGCTCCGAGTGGGACCCAGAAGGATCCAACGCCGATCCTGGCCGGGCGAAGGAAAGCGGAGATCCAGCCACTGAGATGCGAGAGTGGGGGGGGGCTTCCGGCTTCCTCTCGGGCTCCGCCTACTCCTTGAAGCCCCGCCTCTTCTCCTCCCCCCTCCCCCTTTCAGCTGGGATCACGTGCTCTGAAACCCTTGCGTGATTGTGTCCTTCTGTGTGCGTGCAGCTGTCTGTGATCCGAAACCGAAACTTTCTGTGTTGTGATTATTTTGTGTGTCTGTTCCTGTGATCGCGCTGGAAGCTGAAGCTCTGCAGATGCCCTGAAAGAGTTGCCCAAAAAAGGCCCCGGAAGAGTTGGAGGGTCCTGGGGGCTCCCTGAGGTTGGAGGTTGGTTGCTGCCCTGATGATGTTACCTAGTTTGGGTCATGAGACGTCTCTGGGGAAACCCCGAAGCTCAGAGACCACCAGGGACCCCCCATTTCCCCCCTGAGCTATTCTCCTTGATGGATGTTAAGGCGTTTCTGGAGCTGGAGAAGGGGGGGGATCCTGACCCAGATGAAGAGCAGCTCCAAAGGGAACTCCATCTCCCCCTCCCCCCAGTTACAGTGGGATCCACTTCTGGGGAAGCAGGTGTCCAGACCAAGCGGCTCACATTTGATCTTCCGTATATCCCAGGACTGGACCTTCTTCCCAAAGAGCCTTAAATCCATAGAGAGAAAGAGCCTCCATCAGACTGGAGGAGCATCCGGGTACCAGGCACCTCTGGGGAACCAGGTGTCCGGATCAAGGGGCTCATAGGGGGAGGGAAGATGCCAGAAGCGCCCCTGAAGTACCCAATAGGAGTCTGGCAGATCTCAGCTTCTGAGCACATCAGCCACTATGTCACAAAGGACCTTTCTATGGGATCAAGAGAGAAGAGACCACTTCCCAAGTAAAACACCTAGGAAACCATTATCTTGCGTAGGGCTGGAGAGGAGATGCCATTTCATGGAGGATACAGGATAAGGAGAGAATTAACCACGGTTAGAGGCAAGTGATGAGTTAAGATAGGTCACCTTTAGTGAAGCCAATGAATCCCACAAAAGTATTTGAAGTGATATCTCTGAAAAATTTAGTAATTGATTCCAGATTGGGAGAAATAAGCAAGAAGAATAGTTAATGTAACATGGCATGTGAATAATGATGAAATAAGAGAATAACAAGAATATCCATAAAGGATATTGCCGGCTTGCGGGACCACGGGGGAGAGCCTTCTCTGTGATGGCCCCGACACTGTGGAACCATCTTCCACTGGAGATTCGGACCTCCCCCACCCTCCTGGCCTTCCGCAAAGCTGTTAAGACCCGGCTCTACTGCCAGGCTTGGGGGAGTGGGATAGGAGATCCTGCCCCCATTTATATTGAATAATTGTGTTATTTTTATTATTATGAAATTTTTAATATTGTATTGTTACTGGTTTTTTATTGTGTTTTTATAATCTCTCTACTTATTGTCATATTTTACACTGTTTTTTATTGTTGGAAGCTCCTGAGTCCTTCGGGACTTGGGCGGCCTATAAATATGACTGACTAAATAAATAAATAAATTCAAATACGAACCGAAATTAACAGATTAAGAGAACTGGAAGGGACCATGTAGGTCATCTAGTCCATCCCAACAGCAGGAGACTCTACACCATTTCTGACAGGTCAAATTAAAAAGATGACAAGCTTTATTTAATAACAACATGCCAGGGACCTTTTTTCTCTCTTTACCACAGTTATGTCCTGCTTTTCTATTTTTTTGAAAAGATTCCAGGATAAAACCTTTCCTATGCTACAAGCATTTCTAGGGCCCTCTCTGAGGGGACTCACAAATGCAGGACAACAATTGTCTCATTTCAAGGAAAAGATTTTCACACACCAAGCTCTGATGGGGTTTGTCACCTGGAAAGAGTGTACAGTTGTCTGAGCACCTGTTGGGTTTCTGGAGGGCATTTTTACCTGCAGACCCAGGTAGACAGTCCAGAAAAATGTTTCACACACAATAAAATGCACAAATGTCATTTTCTTGTGTATCCTTTAGGGTCTCCAGGGGTCTCAGTGAAGTCAGTATTTAGCAATATTCCAAATATTTATACAAAATAGAGTAAGAGTTAGAGATATAAATAGAGCAGAATAGGAAATGAATAGAACAGAACAGAATTCTTTATTGGCCAAGTGTGATTGGACACAGGAGGAATTTGTCTTGGGTGACCCACTTTTGCAAATGCTCCAAGATTTCTCAAGATTTCATGACAAGTATGGTAGTTCTCAACTTATGGCAATCATTGATGGCATATAAAACAATTCTGGCCATTGTAAAATATCCCCCCTCTTCCCCCCCCCCATGTTATGTGACCACATTATGAGCCCTTGGCAACTGGCTGGGTTTTGCAATCAGATTTGCTTTATACTTTGGATCCCTTTTTTGCTTAAAATGTCATAAAATGTGATTCAGTCGTATGGGTGCCAGAAGGTTCAACTGCATAAAACAGTGACCTGGAATCTGTTCCTAATTGTCATTGTAAGTCGAGGACCAGCTGAGCTCTGCAAAAAATGTTCTCCGTTCTTCAACACTTGTAACTTTTTTCTTTTCTTTTTCACTCTGCTAAGTTCCTTCGGTAGTGCTGCTGCCTGTTGAGCCAGATGTATGCACTTTTGCTTGATTATGGATTCTCCGATTGTATTTCAGGTGACTTGACAAGGAAAAACATTTTCCCCACACCAAACAATTGTAGGATTTCCCTTCTGTCACTGTGTGAAGTTCCTGGTGAACATTAAGATGGGACTTTTTGGGGGGGGAAAGTGTCCCCAACGTTGTTCAGGGCGGAAGAGATTTATCTCTGCTATGGACTTTCTGATTTTAGCTCTATTTTACAATAAAATCTTTCTCTCACTCTACACACTTGGAAAGGCACTTTCATTGTGCGATTTCGGGTGTGCCTGTGAAATGCTGAAGGGTGGGTGGAACATTTCTCACAATCTGGACATTTATATGGTTTTTCTCCACTGTGGATTTGCTGATGTATCCGCAAGGGTCCTTTTTTCAGAAAAAAAATGTTTATTGCACTCGGGCTGAGAATGAGTTCAGCAGCTCTGCTTTCTCTCGGCTGCCTGTTACTTCTTTGCCCTCTTCTCTCTTTACTGGACCGACTGCTGCCTTCATTTTGGGCACTCCCAATTCTGAAACTCAAGGAGAATCGGAGGGGGAGATTTATCCCCTTCTCAGGACCCCCAGACTCCCCCCTGCAGTAAACCCCCCCCCCCCGATCATCTGAACTGGCTCTGCAGGTCCCTTGCTCAAAGCAGGACCTCAGCCAGGCCATAGCAGGCTCCCATGCTGAAAGGGTGGCATCAGGATTTGAACCCAGGACGGGCTGGCTCCCCAAGGGCAGAACCTTCGCCTCCCATTCCTCAGCTGCGGTCCCAGGGCAGCTGCACCAGGAAGCAACTTCTGGAGGGAGGGTCTCTCCCACAGGCCTAGCGCACTGTCCTGGGTGCGGAAGGGGCGTCTCTCCTATGTGGGGTCTGGGGGAGGGTCTCCTGGGGGCTCCTTCGCTCTGGGCTCTTGGGGGGAAGAAGGTTTCATCTCTCCAGGAGCTGCTGCTCGGACGGGAACTTGTGAATTTAACCAGGGCAGCAAATGCAGGGGAAAATGGGGCTGCAGGGAGGGGTTTCCAGGGACCCCAGCCTTTCAGCCACTCTCGCCCCCCCCCTTGGGTAACTCCTAAAAAAGGCTCCGGACGGGCCACTGCTGGGGGCTTCCTCCCCCCAGACTGAGTCAGAAGGAGCCCCAAAACTCTGGCTTAAATTCCCAAAGGTGCATTTTTCCCCCAAAAGGCAAACTGGACTTTCTTGAGTATTTTTCCCCCCTTGAAAACATTTTGCTTCTCATCTAAGAAGCTTCTTCAGTTCTGACTGACTGGGAGGGGGGAATGGAAGGCCTTGTATTGTGTCCCAAAGGACGAAGCCATCAGGAGGAGACGTCCATCTGCATCTAAGAAGACCTGGGTGGCTCTTTCCAGGACAGCCACGTCCACCTTCTGGACAGAGAGGAGCCCTGGATGGAAAGAGGGGCCAAAGCGGCCATCTTTGCCAAAATGAGCAGCCCTCCCACAACAGAGGGGGGTGGAAAAGACCCCCCTCAACCTCCTGTCTACAACAGGGTCCTTTCAGCAGCCTCAGGAAGGCTCCACACCCCTTTGCACCCTCATTCAGCACCAAATGACTGCACGGAATATCCATCCTTCCACCCTCCACCATTCAGTCAGAACTGGAGAAGCTTCTGGGATGAGAAGGGAAACGTTTTCATGGGAAAAAACGCAAGGAAGTCCAGATGCCTTTTAGAAAAACATCTTAGGGACAACCATGACCTGGAGGATGGAGGCTCTGCATAGACACCCCTGCCTCCACTTTGCCCTCTCAAAATCTCAGCAGACCCAGCCTGGACTCAAAAGACCTTAAGGGGGCATCTAGTCCACCCCTCCAGGCACAAAGAGAAAGGGAGATTCGGGTTGAGAATCATGGGGAGTGGGGCAGAAAAGGAAGCCCACACTGCCCTCCAGTCCTGGCATGAAGCAGCCCCTGAACAGCCCCCTGAAGCTGCAAAAAAAAAAACCCCACCCCCAAGACTGAAAATCTCCCCCTCTCTGCTTCTACTGGAGGGGGGGTCTGAGTTGTCGTTCCAAACTCTCCCTTTAGTGGAGGGTGCTGGGGCCCCTCCCTTTGAGATGGTCTTGGGGGGCTACAGGGGGTCTATATGGGGGGACAGAAAAAAGGCCTTCAAAGAAAGCGAGTGGAGATGGAGATTGGTGGGGAGAAGGAAAGTTTGGGGTATCCAGGGAAGGTGGGGGTCGAAGGGCTGGGAGAGCCCAGTAGGTATCCTTATTGTGACCCCTTTCCCAGATCCCCCACCCCAAAAGGAAGAGGGATAGAGAAGCATGGATATCACTTTCCTTGCAGCCAGGAGAGTTCCTAGGGGGCTCTTCCCTTCTCTCATATTTCCTGCTGTTTTGGGGGGGGACGACATAGAGACCCCACTGGGATCAAACATTCCCTCCAGAGCATTAGGTGGACTCCTGGACCAGTTGAGCATCTGCCTGCCTTTTTCCACCCTGAGAAGATGGAGGAGGCCCATCAGGAAGCGCCTCCCCTTCCCCTCATTTTTCTCCCCCCTCCAGACCCCCCACCAAAGGTGGATCCCATTGGGACTGACAGTTCCCCATCTCTCCTCTAGGGGGCATCTTCCGGTAGCCTCTTCTCTTCCTCTCTTGAGAAGTGGGGCTCCACCCTCTAGGAGTTGCTGGGAACCATGGGCCCTGGACTCCCTGATGGCCTTCCTCCTCTCCCTCCTCCTTCCCGCAGTTTATTTCCTGATCTACGGGCAGGTCGGAGAGCAATTTTGGCTGCAAAGTATGTCACAATCTGACTGCCATCTTTGCCTGTCTTTCATCTCTTATATGATTGCAACCAACCTCTAAGGTGCATTTCAAAGTGCCGGTGAGTCCCAGCAATCAATCGACAGCTGCCTTTTTTGGGAGCTGCTAGAAGACTTTCCAGGCTCCGGAGGCTTTCCTGAAGCCTGGGAAGGCAAAAATGACCTCCCACCCTGCCCTCCAGAAGGCTGAAAATTAGCTGGAATCAGTTTTTTGCCATACACAGGCTCTGGAGGCTTCAGTGAGCCCTGTGTGCATGCACGCAGGGGGGAGCATGGGGAGTTGTACATGCATGCATGGGGGAAAGCATTGCATTATGGGTGTGGGCATACGTGCATGCGCTATTGTGCATGTGTGCGCCCTTTTGGCACCCGAGCAAAAAATAGTTCACCATCACTAGCCTAGACTAAGGCAAAATATGCAAGTTCCCAAACAAAGTACTAAAAGTATTTGGCCATCATGTGCAATAGTGCAATATTGTGCAATATTCTCAATTGTAATTGCACAACAAAATGTGCAATATTCTCATTCTCAAATAATTACATTTGGTTTTCTTAATATAGACTCATTTTGGAAACTGAAGTCCAAAATCATCCCTAGCTAAATATAACTAACAAATTACTTTTAAGTCACATATAACAACAAAAATTTATTGATATATTCAGGAACTTTACAAAGCTTAAATTGAATTGCAATTTGTATAATGTATTTAACAGCTATGACACTGGCAACATCATCTCACACATCAATTTATCCCCTTACTGAGCTCCAGCCTCATTTGACTGCAAGGCCTAGGAGTTATTCTTCTACTTTAAAATGTTTTTCAGAATACTTTTGTCCTTAAATACAGTTATTGGCAGAAAATCTTTTTACTGTTTTCTTCCTTTTTGTCATCTGTTTACATAATAAACTTGGGTTTTAACAAGCACATTTCTAATTAACCAGGAATAACATTAAGCACAGTCTATCATTTTAGCCAGAATAACAAAGTGAAGTTAAACAATAGTAGAAGGAAAAACTTCCCTCCTTCCTGTGATAAGAAAGAGATTGTGAGTTATAAGAAGAAGGCAGAGTTCACCTCCAACACCCCAAAATCTAATCATATTTGTCCTCAATATGGGTCAGCAACATATCGCAAAAAGAAAAACAGGTGATACTGAGAATACTTCCACCAAAACACAGATATAGCCATAGAAAGTATACACTCCAAAATTACCATCCAGCCTCTTTACTTTTTTCTAAGTAGTTTTAGTTGGCAACGTACATTAGCTCTGGCTTCCAAGTGCTCCATCTACAGTATTCCCCTGCCAAAAAAAATTCTTAGTCCTGATAAAGTTATTTATTTTATGCCATTAGATTTTAAGACCCCAATCTTTTCCTCTTTTACTGCTTGATGTCAGTTGGTTACCCTTCTCAATGTGGGCTTTCCATTTTGACTGCCATGGCTTTAACTCTAATAGACACATTTGATACATTAAAAAAAAAAACATCCGCTATTGCTTTTAAAATCCTCTGAACCAGCAATGGTCATAATAACTTGCATCACAAAATTCTACAAATTATATTACATACATTAGCAGGCCAAACTTCTCCCACCCCCAATTCCTCCAGATATGGGAAAGCTGAAAGTGGCAGTCCCAGCAAAACCAAAGGGCGCCCAGTAGGAGAAGAATTAAACACTGCCAATAAATCAAAAGAAGGCACTGATTTTTCACTCAGGCTTAAAGGCAAAACGAGCATGGGATACTTGAAGCATTTCATTCAAAGAAAGGTTTTCCTCCAGTTGGGGCTACAGTGCATTTCCCATATACATATTTCTGTTGGGTCAGAGCTAGTAGAGCAGAGATCTTCAAACTTGGCAACTTTAAAATTTGTGCCGGCTGGAGAATTCTGGGAGTTGAATTTTTTTGAATTTGAATTTATTAAAATTTATATGCTGCCATTCCCAGAGGACTCTGGGCGGCTTACAAGTATTAAAAAGTACAATAAATACATGAAAATAACAATTAAAATTTCCCCAACAATTATTAAAAGCAACCATGCACTCCACAAGTCCACAAGTCTTAAAGGTGCCAAGTTTGAAGACCTCTGTAGTAGAGTTTCCCAGTTCTAGTGAGAGGGGATGCTTCCCCTCTTTTCCATCGTCACAGAATAAATAAGAAATGCTGATAAAGCTTAGGTGAATCCAAAGTCTAACATTGCAATGGTGAAAAATACCATACATTTTAATGCCAGTCTTAATATTACATTTTATCATGCCATTTTCCCATGCTTTATACCCATCATGCGTATACCCATCATGCGTATACCCATCAAGTATTACATAAGCAATACTTATGTAAAGCGTAGAAAAAGAGAAAGAAATTGTAAGCCAAAGAAAATAGAGGTAAGAAGATAAATATGGTAAGAAAAAGATTTATAATTAAAATTAATTTGCAATAAAAACATTCTTATATCTCTCCACACTTTTCACTTGCAAGCCATGCTTGCTTCTGTCATGTTTATACATCACTTCATGCACTGCCCTTTGTTCTTTAAAACTTTCACATTCTTTTTTTAGGAATTCGTTTAACATACAACTTTTTTGGTCTTGCATTAACTCTTCCTTCATTTCTTTTGCAATTCAAAATGTCATTCTCTCCAGACGATCAAACCACCCCAACCTGTTTCTTTTGTGTTGGCTGCTCATATAAGTAAAATATCAAAAGATATATTACCCAAAGAATACTAATGCTCTCTGACAGTATCAGCTTTATCACCTAAATCAGTGATGGCGAACCTATGGCATGCATGCCACAGGTGGGACGTGGAGCCATATCTGAGGGCACGCGAAGCATTGCCCTATGTCAGCTCTAGCGCGCATGCGCAGGCTGGCCAGCTGATTTTTGGGCGTTTTTGTTCTCCCTGGGCTTCAGGAGTCCGGAGGCTTCAGTGAGGCCTGTGCGCAGGGGGGCAGTGCGGGGGGGGGGGTTGTGTGCATGCATGGTGGGGCCGCGCGGGCGTTGTGTGTATGCGTGGAGGAGGGCACAC
>JANHGD010002872.1:41503-59962 GCA_027560375.1 Imantodes cenchoa
AAAATGTTGATGAGCACATATACACATCCTATTTTATCCTCAGAGCATTACTGAAAAAAGTCATTTCCTACTGAATATCATAATTGAATAAGATTTAAACTGAATTTTCCTTTATCAGATCTAGTTTTCTATATCATTTTGACACTCTCATATTATCCTTAGGTACTTCAATCTTAAATATGCTTACTAGTGCTAACGTATATGTTTTAAATTGTGTGGTCAACATGAACTGAAATGATGTTCAATATAAAAATCATGTAAAAGCTGTATGTACATGAAGATTCTTCCTAAACCACCTAATATACTCTTTACTTTTGCATTTAAAATTAGTACAAAACCTCATGCTTGATTTATGCTTATAGTTTTTAACCCAACTATGATTTCAACTCCCAAATGTACTAGCAGGCCATGTTTAGAAAGCCTTGTTTGCTGTAACATTGTCATAGATGCCTAGCACTATCCATGGCAGTCTTTCTGAAGAAGACCAGTATCCTTTACATGTGGAAAAGTAGGCCATAACTGTGACTTGTCAGTCAGATATTAGCAGAAAGAACACATGAAATAATACTTAATTTCTTAGTAAGAAATTAAGATGCAAGGCCACAACAGCTTTTTTTAGAATAAGCTACTTCAAGAACACTGGTTTAAATTGTTGCTATAATAACTCTTAAACAGGTAAATTGATTAAGAGGATAGGATCCACAATAGTTACAGCGGTAGTTCTCCTATATTCTGATTATTGAACATAAAAGGAGACATGCTTGTGAGACAAAAAATGCACTCAAATAATTATAAATATTACATCACATAAGTATGTGAGGATGTTTTGAATTGCAAAGTGATACACTCCTGACCACGTGGATTTGTCTTTAACTTCTGGTTTTTGATTTCCTTTTAAAAAAAACTTGCTTTTGGAAAGTTTGAATTAAAAACTTGCAGTAGCATGCAATAAAAGGTTTGCAAAAACATTTTCCTCTACATTCTGATAGGTGGTACTATTTTGATTAACACCGTATTAGAATGATTGGAAACTTTTTTTTTCATATATGTTAATTAGATTACAGCTTAGCAAGCATCAAATTTGTAGATAGAGCTAGTTCTTAAATTTTAAAGGATGGATATATAAGAAATATTGTTCATTATTATTTTGTATAGTCTATACTTTGATGACACTTAATTTTAATGTCAAGTTCCATTGATGTAGATTAATATTTAAAATAATTTCCTATCCATTTTAGAGAATCATGAATATGAATTAACAAAACAAAAATAAAATCACAAATACAAACTAAGCTTTTATCTTCTGCTGTTGTGTTTTTAAAGAATGCTGACTCTTCATTTGAAAGCCGGCATGACTAAAATAATGTGATCTTAGCTGAAATTAAATATGTCAAAAAATATATGCTAAGGCTGTAAAATTAAATCTTTAGGTAATCTCTTTGGAGCTATGGCTTTTTCCACTAGTAAAATGAGGTTTAAGGTTGTACTTTCTATTTTATGAAATTAAGTTAGTTTGGGTATATTATTACGATAGGAAAATTTTAAAATAAAATTTATCTGTAATATTCAGTACTGAACATTTGGCAATATATAAACAAGATTCATGTAATCAATATAATGATTAACATTAATAGCAAGTTTTTTCTAAACTGCATGGCAAAATGTTTTGGAGATGGTCTCCATCTATTTTTTAGTTGCACAAAAGAGAGTTCAAACTCCAGGTACAATAAAATTACAATTAAACCCTTAATTTTCTTCTCTTCCTATATTTTCATGTAAATCATTTGTAGTTTTGCTTCCAGTAAACACAACCAGATTTCAAATATGTATTAAATTTTTTGCTAAGGTGTAACTTTTGGCCAGTCTGAGTTCCAATATCAAAATATAATTCAGATGGAAAGCTGAGCCACTTGCTGCTTTGAACGCTCTATTTTTTGTTGTTGTTGTTGTTGCTTAGGGGTTTTTTAATGATGTAAAAAAATTAAAATGCAAGAGAGAAAAGAAAACAACTTGAAAGATGAAGATTAAAGTGTTTATTTGTCATGCAAATATTTTATATTCTAAGAAGAACATTTAAAATGAGCAGGATTTTTCTTGAATATTCTTCTTAAATGTAAAAATGAAATAAATTGCTCCTTCAATGTGAAAGAAACTGACATGTTTGCACAAACTGAAGTGCATTTTCTCACACTTCTATGTGTAAAGTACAAAATGATTTATATCTATCATCTTGTTGTGTGGAACTGATTTGCTTCTGTCATTTTATCTGTAAGCTAACAAAAAACAGTTATGCTTCAGTAATGTCCAGAGCATCAAATGGAATCTGTATAATTATGGTACACTGAAGCTGCACACAGCTTTCAAAGCACACAGGTGCTTTTATATATTACAGTGCTCTTAAAGTAAAACCTTACAGTCTCATCAAATGTTGATTTTTAAAGTTTGTCCTCATCTATTAATATGATCAGGTGTGAATTAGAATTCTGTTCATTAGATATGCTTGTTATTCAGCACAAGAGAGTAATGCGAGTCAGAGGAAGTAGCTGCCTACAACAGTAATTAAACATGTGTAACCAATTAGTGGGTTTTCCACTATGGCACAAGCATATAATTTGCAGAGTCTTTCTATGAGAATAGAAGAAAAAAGGTACTAAAAGTGTGTCTTGACTACAACATTCTCATGTTAAACATGTCAATGTAAATGAACTTTAAATATATAATTTCTAGTTTGTTAACAAACCACTGAACTCTATTGGCTAACAACAGTAACATGTAATTTTAGCACTTCTTGCCAAAAAGAAAAGATATTAATTTGATTTATATAACTGGAATGTACAGTCACATTTTACATACTTTTAACGATTATGTAATATTTGCTTCTTGGAATGTATAGGTAAAGTACAAAAACAAAGAGAGGTGAAAGTGGTTAAAAAAAAGACTTTCCGTATACATATAAATCTTTTAAAATTAAATAAATTGTTGATTTAACAGGTTATGTGGAGTTATACTGTGCCTGTGGTGTCTCTATGCAGTATAAAGATAATAAATCTAAGTAGCACAAAGACCCCACTTGAGTAACAGAAGCTCAGTTTGTCGTGTCAGGTGCTGATTTGAGTTTGAAAGGTTACAGATTAGTTTAGCAATGTTAAGTGAACTGGCAAAGGTATCTCTAATTTTGCTGGAAATGAGGAAGCTTGATGGCAAAGGGGAATCCTAATGAGTCCATCGAAAGCTTGCTTTGTACCCAACAGACAAGGTAGCTGTGAATTGTATGAAAATATTGGAAATCAATTGCTTCTATGGAATTTCATTAAGAAGCAGTATCCACAATTGATAGGGCCTCATAATTTGATGGATTGCACTAAGAAAATGATTAGCTAGGTAGAAAGAGTCATAGAATACACACACTGAGGGACCTCAGAAATGTTGAAGTGATGTAATTTGTACAAAATAAAAAAAAAATTGATTCTTACTCATGTGCAAAATTCTAAAATGCAAGGAGGGCTCTTTTGCAAGTCATTGGCTGATACAATCTTCTGATTTCCCTTCCCCCCCCCCCACTGCCTCCCCACAGTGCAAGGAGAAGGAGCAGATGATGGTGATAGTGGGAATGAAAGCCGGAGTGGAAGCGAGGAAACAAACGTTTGTGAAAAATGTTGTGCAGAATTCTTCAAGTGGAGTGATTTCTTGGAACACAAGAAGAACTGCACTAAAAATCCACTGGTGCTCATTGTGAATGAAGATGAAGCCACCCCAGCTCCTGAAGAATTTGCAGAGCCTTCTCCTGCAAGCTCACCTAGCGATCAAGCGGACAGCGAGGCTTGTGAAGAAAGCGTTCAAGCTGAGAACAATGAGATCTGTGAGATAAAGGATACAGAAAAGGAAGAAGAACCCATGGAGGTAGAACCTTCTGTAGAAAAAAGCTACTCCAATCCAGGCACCTCTAGTACAGCTACGCCACTACCTCAAATTAGTGAACCACCTTCTTTGACAGGTTATAACATGCCAAACACTAATGTAACCTTAGAGACATTGTTGAGCACTAAAGTGGCAGTTGCACAATTCTCGCAGAGTACAAGGTGTGCAGCTAATGCATCCACAGCAAGTGGGGTTACAGCAATGGCCATCCCAATGATTCTTGAGCAGTTGATGGCATTGCAACAGCAGCAGATTCACCAGTTGCAGCTGATTGAACAGATCCGGAGTCAGGTGGCAATGATGAACCGACAGCCATTACGCCCCACTTTAAACACGACTCCTTCCCAAAGCACTCCTGTGCAAGCCACTAACCAGCTCCAGGGATTTGCTGCAAACTCTGCTCTTCAGTTAGCAGCAGTTGTTCCTTCGGCCATAGTGGCCCAAACCACTGGCAACCCACCAACTGCCTTTGAGAGTACTCCGCACATATCAAGGCCCACGTCAGGTGCAAGCACTCCTAACATGTCAAGCAATGGTTCTTCTGTCCCAAATGAAACAAGCACACCATCTTCCTCTAATGCAATTACTTCTTCATTAACACCGGTTTCTGTGTCAAATATTACTAGCAGCTCTTCACAGCCCCCAAACCCTTCAACTCCACCTTCAGTAGGACCTGGAAATCTCCTCGCCTCAACTTCCAGCCTGCCAAACCCACTTCTACCTCAGACTTCATCCAGTAGTGTAATTTTCCCCAACCCGCTGGTTAGCATCGCTGCAACAGCTAATGCGTTGGATCCTCTCTCTGCTCTTATGAAGCATCGCAAAGGAAAGCCACCAAATGTATCCGTTTTTGAGCCTAAGACAAGTTCTGAGGACCCTTTTTTTAAACATAAATGTAGATTTTGTGCCAAGGTTTTTGGGAGTGATAGCGCTCTACAGATTCACCTGCGTTCACACACAGGAGAAAGACCTTTTAAGTGTAACATTTGTGGCAATCGGTTTTCTACTAAAGGAAATCTGAAAGTTCATTTTCAGAGACATAAAGAAAAATATCCACACATTCAGATGAATCCATATCCGGTTCCAGAGTACCTCGACAATGTTCCCACTTGTTCCGGAATTCCATATGGGATGTCATTGCCACCGGAAAAACCAGTTACTACATGGCTGGATAGCAAGCCTGTTTTATCAACTGTCCCGACTTCAATTAGTCTGCAACTTCCCCCTACAATACCAGGGGTAAACAGTTACGGGGATTCCCCAAGTATTACTCCCATGAACAGATCACCCCAGAGAACATCCCCTGTGTCAAGTGAATGCACTTCTTTATCCCCAAGCCTAAATAACTCCGAGTCAGGCATTCCTTTGTCTGCAGAATCCCCACAACCAATTCATGGTAGTTCAACCATGACTAAAACTGAACCTGTCAATATTCCAGTAACAAATGCAAGGCTGGGAGATATTTCTATAAGTGGTCAGGTTTCTGTAGCACCCACCTCTACAGCTTCTAGTGCTGTTACTGAAAGCAGTATTTCTACAAGCCTCCCAAACACTGTGCTTCCAGCATTGTCTGACCAGTTCAAGGCTAAATTTCCATTTGGTGGTCTATTGGACTCTATGCAAACATCAGAAACCTCAAAACTGCAACAGCTAGTAGAAAACATTGATAAGAAGATGACAGATCCAAATCAGTGTGTCATTTGTCACCGTGTGCTCAGTTGTCAGAGTGCTCTCAAGATGCATTATAGAACTCATACAGGAGAAAGACCATTTAAATGCAAAATTTGTGGACGTGCATTTACTACAAAAGGCAATCTAAAAACACATTTTGGAGTTCATCGAGCGAAGCCACCACTTAGAGTACAGCATTCATGTCCCATTTGTCAGAAGAAATTTACAAATGCTGTTGTTCTTCAGCAGCATATTCGTATGCATATGGGTGGGCAAATTCCAAACACACCATTACCAGATGGCTTCCAAGATGCTATGGACTCAGAGCTTTCTTTTGATGAAAAGAATGCAGAGACACTGAGCAACTATGATGATGATATCGATGAAAATTCCATGGAGGAGGACATTGAATTAAAAGATAATATAAGAGACCCCTCCAAGCCACTTCTACCTTATTCTGGATCGTGTCCATCTTCTCCCCCATCTGTAATTTCTAGCATTGCTGCTCTTGAGAATCAAATGAAAATGATCGATTCTGTCATGAACTGCCAACAGTTGACCAATTTAAAATCTTTAGAAAATGGGTCAGGGGAAAGTGACCACTTAAGCAATGATTCTTCATCAGCTGTTGGAGATCTTGAAAGTCAGAGTGCAGGGAGTCCTGCCATGTCAGAATCGTCTTCATCCATGCAAGCTCTCTCTCCTGAAAATAGCAACTGTGAAAGTTTTAGATCTAAATCACCAGGTTTCGGTAACCATGAGGAACCACAAGAAATACAATTAAAGACAGAAAAATCTGACAGTCCCCTACCACCTACTACTATTGAAAATGGAGGCGCATTGGATTTGACAGCCACCAACCCCGGGAGGCCAATCATCAAAGAAGAAGGTCCTTTTAGCCTGCTGTTCCTGAACAGAGAACGCGGTAAGTTTAAAAGTACCATTTGTAATATCTGTGGCAAGCCTTTTGCTTGTAAGAGTGCATTGGAAATTCACTACCGCAGCCATACTAAAGAGCGTCCATTTGTATGTACAGTCTGCAATCGTGGGTGTTCCACTATGGGTAATTTAAAACAGCACTTACTGACACACAAATTAAAAGAGCTGCCTTCTCAGTTATTTGAACCCAACTTTACTCTAGGTCCCAGCCAAAGTACTCCTAGCCTGGTCACCAGCACTGCGCCTACTATGATCAAAATGGAAGTGAATGGTCACAGCAAGCCGATCTCATTGGGTGAGGTTCCATCGCTTCCAGCTGGAATCCAGGTTCCTGCTGCACCACAGACAGTGATGAGTCCTAGCATCACCCCTATGCTGGCACCCCCACCACGTCGAACTCCAAAACAACACAACTGTCAGTCATGTGGGAAGACCTTCTCCTCAGCAAGTGCACTACAGATACATGAACGCACCCATACTGGTGAAAAACCATTTGGATGCACTATCTGTGGTAGAGCTTTTACCACAAAAGGGAATCTTAAGGTAAGAAGGTAAACTTCATATTAAAAGAAACCCTGTAAAAATACATAAAGGGCTCACATTGAACCTGATTGTTCAGCAGATGCTGGCTGTTCCTCCTCTTCGTCCTCCTTGAGTTCAAATTGGAGCAGGAGAAATGGATTGAATTTGGATGTTAGGCTAAAGTATTGTTTTGAATATAAATGATTTTTTGCAAGTTAGAATTTCACTTGCTTTTTTCTATCCTCCTTGTTAGTAACTGCAGTTTAGTATTTAGATTAATATTAAACTACAGTTTAGTGTCATATTAAATGGTATTTAATCTTATTTATTAATAATGGGAACAAGCCAATTTCATAATCTGAAGATCAATCCAGTTTGTCAGGTGGAGACTAATCAACGAGGGATGTGAACTCTTCTAAACCTCTTGAGCCCACATTGGAAGGTGGAGGGAGAGAAGAGATTTGCAAGATTGTGGTTCATTCTCATTCATCATCAAGCTAAAATGATTTGGCCTCATATCCAAGCCCTACCTTTCTAAATCAATGTAAAATCAAATACTCCATATATCATCACTCATCAAAAAATAAATTTTTACTTATTCATTTATCATATTTATATAGCTGCCCATCCCAAAATCAAGTGAAAATTCTGTTTTCATGGACAAGATATTCTATTTTTAAAGAGTATTTCTTCCTCCTTTTTAAAAAAATAATGGTTTTTGAACTATTGGAATTATTGTTTTAATATTCACAAATGTTTATAATTAAAAGAATCCCTAAAAGATTCAATTCATGAAATAATTTTATGTCCACATTTGTGAACCAATTTTCATCCCTTTTTCCTGCAAGTTTCTGCAGCTTCATTCATCACTGTGTCTTAGAGAAGCAGGGCTTTCAGTAGTATTTTCCAGATACTAAGGTTACATAATGGGATGTAGTCCTTCAAAATTGACAATGCTCAGTGAGAAGGCCGCCTTGATATTTACAGTAGTGTTTTATTTTTCTATTATTTAAGGATAATACAATTTTTTATACTAAAGAAATGTGAAAAGTAAACATAACATTTTATATCTCCACATAATCCAGGTAATTATAAGATTATGAGCAATCAAGAAAGAGCCCTTTAACTGATGTTAGCCCAAATCTAATATATAATTATATAAAATCTATAAGTAGTGCAAAATAAATGAGTTGTTGTAACAAATATATGAATGTTTCTTAAGATATTTAATCCCTGGCAATTTTAGATTAGTCAAACCTAACAGTTTGGGTGGAAAAAGTCTATTAATGTAAACAGAAGATATCTAGACTTGTTAGAGCAATCTTCAGTACCTCTAAAAGATACTCTGAAAGGTTCTTGAACATCTGGAACTATTTTTTTGGAGAAAATAAAAATTTGCATGCAAGCTGAATCAGAAAATTCCTTCTGCTTGACTGGCAGGAAGTTTGCATTCAGACCATTACAAATAGTGAAAAAATAAAATAAATATTTATTTGGAGAACAAGCAAAAATATATAATCTTTGCTTTATCCTTTTTATTTTATAATTATTTGCCATGGATCTTGTGTCATTGGACAGGGACATCTGCGTGTAGTTGCTTTGCTGGAAACTTCATGTAACAGAATTGCTCCCAAGTAAATATGAGTATAATTGAGTTGCAAAAATTCACATATTAATTCTTTAAAAGTTAATGAGATTTACAGGTTAGGATATAAATAGCTCCCTGAAATACAACTTAAGCCTGATAATCTTGAATAATAATAATCATCTTGTGCATAAGAAAGTTAATGTTTAACATTACTTGACATTTTAAATTGTGAAATTAGAACGTCTTCTATTGCCAGTTTAAAATGTATGCCTGGCATTTTTGTAAATTGTGTAAATCATCTTGCTTGTTTGCCCATTTTTTTTCCTGTCTTGTCTTCCTCTAAAGGTTCACATGGGAACTCATATGTGGAATAATGCTCCTGCACGGCGTGGGCGTCGACTGTCTGTGGAAAATCCCATGGCTTTGTTAGGTGGGGATGCTTTGAAGTTTTCAGAAATGTTCCAGAAGGATTTAGCAGCTCGGGCAATGAATGTTGACCCAAATTTTTGGAACCAGTATGCTGCAGCTATTACTAATGGACTTGCTATGAAGAACAATGAAATTTCTGTCATACAGAACGGAGGCATTCCCCAGCTCCCAGTAAGTTTAGGCGGAAGTGCCATTCCGTCTTTAAGTAACGTTTCCAGTGGAATGGACAAAGCTCGTACTGGTAGTAGCCCTCCCATCATTGGTTTGGACAAAGCGAGTTCTGAAACGGGAGCCAATCGTCCATTCACAAGGTTTATTGAGGATAATAAAGAGATTGGCATAAATTAAAAACATTCAGTACAAATAACTGTTGGACCACTGCTCAGATACATTTGTTCTTTCATGTACAGTTTGGGAAATTAAACTTTAGTTTTGTGGCCTAATTGCCTAGATAACTCTTATGATTTATCAATAGCAGAAATACAATAACTGTGTCTGCTGAAAAGTTGTCTCGCAAGATTGCATGGTACTACTTCAACAGTGAGCTGACCATTAGTGAGAACTTACGAAACTTTTTTTTAAATTTAAACAAATGATAAATCATTGGATAATTCCATTAGGGACTGAAGGAGGCCAAATTGTTTCAAATTTTGTTTAAAAAAAAAAAAGATGCCACCAGTTGAGCAAAAGTGGGGTTTCACAATGGCATTTCAGTCCAGTTCTATCTTTGCTGATTTTCTTTGACTCAACTAGAAACTTGAACTGTTTTTAGAATTCCTCTAACATTCAATAAGTGATTTAGTACCCTAATGCTAAGATTACAGTATTCTTGTCTGTAGTATTTATAATGTAAAGATAATGCGGGTAACAGACAATATACTAGCCCCATTCTTAAATGAAGCTTTTGTATGGCAAAATACACCTGGCTATGTGACTTTTTTTTAAAGCAAGTTTTGTTTTACTATAAATAAGTGGTTTATTTTGATGCAGGCAAAATTGTGAAGTTTTATTGGGAAAGATAGCATGCTTTCAATGTGCAAGTACCTGTCAGTAACAAACCATTTTAATTTAAATCTTTGTAGCTGCTATGTGGACAGTTGTTCTATTAAATGGAAAAAGTGTAGTGTGAACTTCAGTTCATAGTTGGAAAAACAAGTTACAGACAAACCTTATTACAGTAGATTATTCACAACACTATAAGCAGTTGTGAATAAAACACTTCATGTTATCAAAGGCTGTACAATAAAAGGCAGTGTTTGTATAATGTGGTTGCAAACTCTTAATTTATACTATTGCACTTTTAGTATTTTATACTTAGGGAGGTTTGTCTATAATTTGAATCTGAACAAAGATGTAAACTATTTTATAAATAGTACTTTGGCTTGAGGAAAAATGGGAGAAGGGTTTGTTGTGTTTGTCTTTAAGGTCAAACAGTATGAAAGATCTGTGCTCCTTTTAATAAAAAAAAATCTGCTAAGAACTGTCAGATTCTTGGATATAATGGGACCTGCCATTTCTTAGACCAAAATGATTCATTTAACTTTTTTGTAAGCCCACCCTCCAACAGACCTTTGATATGTTAATCTTAGGGCTGTGATATCAGTGCAAGTCTAAGAGAGGCTAAAGAAAACATTGTGTAGGCTTAATTTTGCTGTAATCGGTTCTGTCTCTTTCACTCCCACCCACAAACTCGATGCTGACTACTTAATAGCACTGGTATGTAAAGCAAAACAGAAAACAAAAATTCTAAAAACTTGTACGTAAATTCCCAATCTGTTTTATTTAATATTCTAAGATTTACTACAAAGCACAATGTACTCTGAATACGCTAATATAATTTTCATGTGTTTAAAGCATTGTTTAAAATTGTGACTAAAGGGAATGTTTCCACTCTAAACTAGAGTGCTGGTGAGGCTGGGGCATAATCAAAACTTGAACAGTAAATGTTTTGTGTACTACCTCATTTTTGTGCATTACAAGCATGGTGGAATCTGACAGTAGGATCCTCCGTTCAACAAAATTGTTCAAGGGACATTATGGGTAGCTGGGAAACAGCACACAATGTTTATGCCCCTGAAGAAAGAATCAGACAGTGAGGTCTTCTCAGTTGTGACTGGAAAAAAAATAGGACAATCTCTTTCTTGTGCAACCACAACAAAACATTACTCTAAGAGGATGGACTGTTTCTGCCATCATATCACTGAATGGAAAGTTTAAAAGACTTATTAGTGGTTTGTTACTATTTTGAAATGAACAATGAATTATTCCACTCTTGTTTTCTACAGCAATGATAGATAAAATATAAATATGGACATGTACATATTATTAAATATGTATGTGGGGTGTGCGTGCGTATGCGTAGGCATACCACGCAGCGATACACACATCTGTATATTAAAACACATTCTATTATCACTGATTGAGCAACATTTGTGTTTGGGGTGTTTCAAAATTGAAAACAAAGAAAACTGAGGTGGCTTAGTGTTGCTGTTTTTTTCAGCAAATGAATGTTTTTATTTATCTGTGTCCATTTCTGGTGTGCTTTATTTTTTAGTGTTTGGTACCATGTAGTGTTATTTCTTCTCCCTTAAGGATGTGCATATCTTAAAAAGAGATGTAAAGTGTTGTAAATAAGATGGCTGATGAAGGTACAGTAAGACTGACCCCACTTTGTATTCAGGGTTAGGTCCTTCCTCTCTGCATGGTGAAGAGAGACACTTATTTTTATACTGTGATACCATGTAGGGCTAGGAGCCTCCCTGAACCAGCTGGGAATTGTTACCTAGATCCAATATTTTTTATTATTAAATCTGTTGGCTCGACACATCTACTGATTGAAATGGATGTCTTAGTCTAGGTTACTATTTTTGTCACATGAAATTGAATAAAATGCAGGATGTAATATTATTTATGAATTGTGTTCCATGGTTATTCACTATTAGGCTGTGGTACAGGAGTAAGGCTGTTCACACAACTCTGCAGTTAAAAGGCTCAAGAACTTGTATTCAGCACCTATTTTAACAACACCTTGTATTCAGCATCTATTTTAACACATGCCTAGTATTGAGAAGCTACTTCTTCAGTTGTTTTTTTAAAAAAATACCTCCTACAAATTTACCATATCAGCAACGGGGGGAAAAAAGCTGTATCAAAAATGACGATGCTTTAAAATAGTTACTTGTTAGCTACTTACCTTGGAAACAATCATTCTATAAAATTCAATTTATGCAAACTGCAATGCATACTCTGAATGGGTCTGAACTAGTAATTTCATGATGCACCATTGAACTATTTTTGTGCAGTTTTTATGTCCCTTCAGAGATGCTGAAGGAAAAATGGCAAGGAAACTTGAAGGGTATTGTGCAGAATCTTGATAATATTCCAGTGGGTAATTGAAACATAGCTTTATTATAAATAGAGATATACTCTCTAGCAAGTGAATTGGCCATGAATCTGGTTGGATGCAAAGTATTACTAAAAAGATTCGTCTTAGTAAATTTTCTTGAACTAATAGAGTAATTAATCAGCTGTAGTTTCATAGGCATCTGTTTGAAGCTATGATGTCAAAATGGCATATGCATTGGGTAATGACAATATTA
Source organism: Imantodes cenchoa (assembly GCA_027560375.1). Taxonomy (NCBI): domain Eukaryota; kingdom Metazoa; phylum Chordata; class Lepidosauria; order Squamata; family Dipsadidae; genus Imantodes; species Imantodes cenchoa. Next base: position 54,170 of record JANHGD010002872.1, read on the forward strand.
CTGTACGTAACTGCATTGTGACATCTGATGCAGGAACAAAAGTTATGTTACTTACCTGGTAATGTTGGAAACATTTCTTTTTCTCCCACAGAAACCCATATGTAGCGACTTTTAGAGTGTAGCACATACTGTGACAAAATATATTTTGTATCTAGAAAGCGTACCTTATAAGAAATATATCTGTCATATAGATAGGGAAATGCCTGAAATGGCTTTATATTTATGACACAAAAGTGTATGATCTGGGTACACTGTTAAGTAACACTCTTTAGAACTTTCAAGATGGAAATGAATCCTTGGTGGGAATGTTATTGGCTAATAAAATTATAGTATAACACAGCCTGCAGATGTTAATATTTTTAGACTAAAATGTTCTAAAATGTGGGATTTCTCCCCGCCTCATATTAAAAGGAATAGTCATTTTGTAGAAAATGGAAAAATAGAAATAACATTTAAATTGAATCTACTTGTGTGAATGTTCACCATTCATCTCTATTTTACCCTTTTTATGACTCATATAATCTATATTAAATAACATTTTGGAAAATTCAACACAACCATATTTAAGGCTTTATTTCCTGATGTGAAACACTTCAGAATTTCCAGTCACCTTGCTATTTTGGCTGTCCTGGAGAAGCTGAAATGTTCATTGTTGAACATCTTCTGTGAGAATACTGCTATTGTAACTATCAAATTCCATATTTAAGTAGAAAATTGGGATATTTCATCCCACTTAGTTCCTAAAATCATTCTAGGGAACTTGCTCCAGTGTACCTGCCAAAGGATATGTGTAATGTCTGTGGCATATTATCTATAGAAGTATAGATAGTATACTTCTAACAAGGATATTTAAATAACATTTCTATTAATATGTGACTCAACATGAAATAAATTCATTTGAAAAAAAAATTAAAATATTTTCACATATTCTGTTCTTTTCTTCAAATTATATGGAAAATAAAAAGTAAACTTTTAAAAATTGAGATAGGAAGACAATGATTTACCAATGTGGAAAAAAGCAACTGTTGTCACAGAAAATAAGATAATGTTAATGAATGATAGACATGAATTGTCAATTTAGATAAACATCTATGAAATGATTAAAAGGAAATTACATAAAGCCATCTTACTTGATTTTCTGCACTAAGGCAAAAGTATAAATTCTCCATAACTTGTCAGGTTAAATCCAGATAGACAAAGCTTTTTGAGGTGAAATATTTTTCTTTGTTGGTAAAATAGGTTTATCTCATGAGCTTCATGTCTTCTTCCTACAAATGAATGTGAAGCCAAAGATGCAATCCTAATCCAATTTATGTGGAAATTGCTATGCAATCCTATAACAATTCTCTCAGAAGCAAGTTTCACTGACTTGAGTGGAATTTACATGGTAAGCATGTATAGGATTGAATTACATATCCCATTTGTATTTATGGCAGCGACAGATCTTTGTTAGAATTCTTAGCTATTTATTCTCTACCTTTATATACTCTGCTTATTATATGCAATCAGTTGTAAGAGCTTGTGCCTAACTAAGGAAGTGATCCTTAATTTTACAATGTATTTGTACTTATTTGTCAGTCCACTATTTTTGTTTTCATTTCTCAAACCTACACAAGTTTGAGATCTTTTCAAAAATATAAACAGTTTATTAAAAAATACTTAGATGATGGGTTCTTATTACTAATTATAGTTTTATTGTAATCTGGATTCCAATGGTTCATGCAAATTCATTTATCATTTTAAGGAATCGTGACTCTGCAAAGTTTGAGACACCCACCCCACCACTCCATTATTAAGTAATGGCTGATATAACTCTGAGCTCATGTTCTATTTCATGAGGGAATTTCCAAAATTACTTTGATCCAATATTATTAATATTTCTAATAACATAGAGGTGCTATTCATTTCCAAGAACAAATAAAAAATTATGAAAATGTTCCTGCTCAATGCAGGGAGAAAAACAATGCTGAGAAATTGGTATAAATCAGATAATTGAAGCAGGAACAAATATATATATGGTTCGTGCTAACGTACACTAATAACCTAACAGACATACACACCTATGATTTGAAATATCTACTTGCCGTGTTCATAGGTGTCTGTTAGAGTTGCTGCTTTTATCATAATGCTGAAAGCAATGGCATGCTGTATGCTCTTCTCCTTTGATATTATAACATGTATAAAATAATTATTGCAACATACTGCTACTTCTTTTTCATTTTGCTGCCTGTGGATATCATTGATCAAGTTTACACTGCAAAATGTTATGTTCACTTTGAAATCATCTTAAATTAAGCACACCAAATGATCAAAGATGGTTGCGTTGCTTAGCTAGGAAATCAAATTGTTGCAGCATTAAAAACTGTTCCGAACCAGTTGAGAGAAGCAAAATTCTGGTGTAGCTGTCCAGAATTACATTTTCAGAACTTAACTTACACTGAGCATTTCCAGCTTTGCTAAGTCCTACACTCTTGTAATCTTAGAACATGCATTCAGCCAGCAGCCCTTAATAGTAGGTGACTCAAGACAGACAAAAGTGCTTCAGAGATAGCATATAATTCAACAATACAACTGACTACCACTATCATCCAACAAGGTCAAAATGAATTGTGCAATATATTACAGGTAGTTATGACCACAATGGAGCCCAAATTTTCTGTTGCTAAGTGAGACATTTGTTAAAGAAGTTTGGCCCCATTTTATGATCTTTCTTGCCACAGTCGTTAAATGAATCACTGGAGGTCTTACGTGAATCTGGATTCCCCATCGACTTTGCTTGTCAGAAGGTCGCAAAAGAGGATCAGATGATCCTGGGACACTGCATAAATATGCACTGCATAAATATGAGCCAGTTGCCAAGCATCTGAATTTTGATCATGTGACTATGGGGATGCTGCAAACGGTTGTAAGTGTGAAAAACGGCCATCTTTTTTTTTTTTAGTACTGTAACATCGAACAGTCACTGAATGAACTGTTGTGAGTCAAGGACTACTTGCACTGTACAAGCGCAAAAATTATGTAATTTATGTCATGGGAAATGTATTTTCATTTGCTCCCCTCCTCCCACATAGTTGTTTGTGTTCACTAAATACTAATTGTAATGAGGACTGCTGATGTTATAGAAGATAAGACTGTCACTGGCTATTAGTCATTATTGCCAAATGATACTTATATATGCTACTTAATATTATTAGAGATGGCATGATTCCTGATACCATTTATAACAAGCTTCAAAAAATAAATTGATCCAGAAAGGTGCTGTTCTTAAACTGAATTCGAAGGACCTTAAAAGTTTAAGACAGCATAATATAATTTTCAAAATTATTTAGGGTATGCTAAAATAACTGCCCGTTTTACGTATCATAACCCTCAGCAGCTTACAAACAATTAAGATTTTTCATAAAACTTCTCACGTATGAAAAACCAATCCGATACGTTTACAGTTACTTTCTGAAGTAAATTTGTGAACAATACTGCCTCTCCAGAATTTCGGCAATTGTTTTCTATAGCACTCCCCCCTTCAGGATCATTTTTTAATGTTTAATTTTCAAACTGCTTGCTAATAAGATTAATATGGATTGAGTAACACATAATCTATATAACACATTTTTTTAAAAAAAATCCACAACTAATATGGCTGTTGTCATTCCAGATACCTTGAGCTACACGAGACTGCCATTACTCTTTCATTTTACTCAGGTAAGATTCTTGTTTGGAGCAAGATGATGATAAAGATTTCTGGGCACTGTAATTTGTTACACAGAGTAACATCTGTAGTAATGTAGAACACTTGAATATTTTAAAATAATATACTGAAGTATACTAACCCAATAAAATATGACTATGTTCACTTTGTTAACTATGTTGACTTTCAGAGAAATTTCTATAAATATATGTAATTATTGAACAAGGTATTGTGGGTATGGCAATTTCAGAAGTACCATAAAATGAATAGCAAAAATGGCTTGGAAAAAAACTAAAATCAGCAGGCTTCTGAGGTTCAGAGTAACTGTTTTGTGACTTAATACTTAATATGCAGAGAGTCAAATAAAAATTCATATATAGGAAAAGCGAGGACCTATCAATCTGATTTTCTTGTTTATCTCCTATTTTGCCATACAAATGTATAAGATAGATTCCACATGATTCCAGTCCTCCTTAAGTTTGTGCATATGTGCAAAATAGAAATTAAAGCATTGAAAGGCTAGCAGAAAATTACATTTCCCTTCCATTTTATTACTAATTCAAACAAGACTCTTTCAGATAATGGCTCGGAACACCAATTATAAAATGAGTTTGGGGAACAAATAATATAGGCATTTTCTATTAATGTTTTATTTGGATATCTTTTAAAGAGTGTTAAAATGATGTTAGAAAGATTATTTGTAATTTTGTACTAAACATTTGAGATTTACCACTACATGAAAAAATATTGGCTTACTGAGCATCAGGTCTAGCGAAGCTCACTGTTCAATGTTGAATTTCGAATGCCAAATTAATAACCTTGGATCTTGTTTTCTGTCTATGAACTGGCCATGACTGATGTAATGGAAAGAAATGAATTATTTAATTATTTTCTCATCAAGATTAATGATTCATTTTAAAATTAGGATGAATTAGAATTTCTTTTCCTCACATTCTTGTTTTTTTTTCCCTCTCTCTTATCTTTTTTGTACAGTAAACAAAAATTAAACAATAAAAAATAATAATAAAGAAATGAAAGTAGAAAATATTTAAAAATAAAATATAGTTTGGCAATAAACATGCCCGCATTCAAATGTTTCTAATATGAAGATATGATTTTCATTCTAATTATGTTCTTCATTGCTTTACAATCAATTTGGTAATATCACTTCCACTTAAACCTCTTCATGCCTGTTGATTCCAATATCATTATTTGATCTCACCCACAAATCCAGCTCCAACTTACATAGAAGCAGTAATTACACGTTGAAGGCTCTGCAGAAAAGTTTTGCTTTGATTGCCTTCTAGATTAGACATAAAGTTAACCTATAGGGAAGTTGATCCCTAAGTTGGGCCAACACATAAAAATATTGTTCCTGAGTTGTTCTTGCTCTAAACTTGCATACATTATTAAAATTTTATTTTAACCATTAGGATTAAATACACAGCATAAGACAACTTTCTGACCTTCAAACAGATTAATAATCTATCAAGAGATGCCAGAGATTGAAGAGACGTTTCTTGCCATGTCTTCTACCTCTGCGCTTTGGCTTCTTATGGCACCCTGGAACAAAAGATCATTTGACAGATTTTGTATTAGAGGGATGAATAAATATTTTTGTTATGTCACTGACCAGAATTGGAAACAAAGACATATAAAAAATAAAGTCTAAAATAAAACAAGATCAAATATTATAATGGATGGTGGATTCTTTGTAATCGGCCTAATTTTAAAGCCAGTATAACAAAATTTAGCTACGTCCAATGAAATTGATCTGATAACAGGTAAAAATGATCAGAACTTCCAGGGCTTCTTACCAGATGAGACATGAGTTCTTATAAAGGGCACGGGACAGATAGTCCTTGACTTACAACAGTTCATTTAGTGACCATTCAGTTACAACGGCACTGAAAAAAGCAACTTAAGAGTTTTTCACTTATGACCGTGGCAGTGTCCACATGGTCATGTGATCAAAAAATTCAGACACTTGGCAGCTAGCTCATTTTTATGACAGTTGCAGTGTCCCAGATCATAGAACAGAACAGAACAGAACAGAATAGAATTCTTTATTGGCCAAGTGTGATTGGACACACAAGGAATTTGTCTTT
>JANHGD010002872.1:118749-130449 GCA_027560375.1 Imantodes cenchoa
CCCCCCCCCCCCCCCCCCCCCAAACAGCCATGAGTGGCTGCTAGGAAAATGTGTCCTTTTTTCCAAAGTGGCTTTAAAATCTCATAAATGGTTTAGCAGACAGATTGCTGATATTTTTGTAAGCTCAGAACTTTTGTGAGCTTATTGACAAAATTGCTTTTGCTCTGATTAACACCAGAAGATTAAAAAGCTAGTTGGCATTGATAAGGGTTAGGAGTAGTCACTGATGTTAGTATTACTGTAATTAAATGTATGTCGAATGTTACGGCAATATAAATTGTTCTTAGCTTTAAAAAGAGTGTAGTAATATAATAATGCATATAGTGGCGTGACTTCTGTGCAGTAGTTTATTATTTGAATACATACTAGTTTCCACCCATTCTGTACACAGAAACATTCAGACAAACAACTGCCTCATTGTGCTCTAAACCTTTTTAGAATCCAAATTTCATTTTAAACTGTTTGAAAATATAATTCCCCAAAGCGTCATATAAAAACCAGTGTGATAAAAAAAAAAAAATTCTGACATTTCTAAATCTAAAAATTGATATACCATTGAACTTGTTATACATAAAAAATGTTATTGTCATTAAGAAACCTGATTAGCAAGCACAGTTTGACAATGGTTACATTGATAAAATATAATGTGTGAATGGTGGACTGATTCCCAGTGTGATGCTTTTTAATGTCAGTGGGTCTGTTCTATTACTAAATCAGAATAAACTTTATGTAAATTATAAGTAAAAAAAATCAGAGTAAATGCTTTTGGCATGAGTTATTTCTCATCATCTTTAGTATTGCCGATATAATTTTATGCTCTTTAAACTTCATTATGCAAACTTAAGAATTGGTTTATCATGTACATTAAAAAGTCTTGCCAAAAGTCTTGCTAAATAATGATTTTACAATGTCTGTAGGGGTAGGGGGACATTTTATTGTTTAGGTTTTGCTATAGTGATCGGTATTGAAAGCTGAGTTGGCACAAACTAGTCTCTTTTTCTGGATAAAAGGGAAACGGACTATGAGATAAGTTATTGATGAAATTAACTGCTGAAGTGGAGAGGAAATGCAGCTCGCCGATACATGTCATAGTGTGAGCTCTATTAAATGAATATATGTGCAGTCAACCATTCAGAGGAGCCACACTGGTCTTGAACTGCATTGATCTATAGCATAATTCTAAATGAAATTGATGGATGAGAGCAGTCATTGACAGGAAGGGTAAAGAGAACCATGAAATGTCTTGTATCTGCAAAGTATGATGGAGAATAGACTGTTGATTAGAATATACTACAGGAGTCTAATGTTCTCATGTTGTCTTATACTTATTTACAATGTGTTCAGTTTCAATAACTGTCTGAAAAATGCTTGCCTTGTATTTTCTAGAAGTTAATTATTTTGTACACACTGTACTCCCATCTTTTTTTTAAAAAAAAGAAATGTTTTTAGATTTGAAATACAGTACTAGTAAAACTGTCTGTATGATTTTTTTTTCTTTATGTCTTATGCTCTACCAGAATTAACAGTGATAGAATTGTAGGAGACTTCAATTAAAAAAATTAATCATAGCTCAGTTTATATTTTAGTGGAATCTAAAATATGTAATGTTCTTGGGGTTTTGTTTTGGTTTTGCAATTTTAAGGTTCCTGTTTTATTCGAACTGATCAGCTGGATGGAGAGACAGACTGGAAACTAAAAGTTGCTGTTAGTTGCACACAGAGATTACCAGCTTTAGGGGTAAGCATTATGGTTCAACATTTTAGTCCTTTCATTGCAGTTAAATAATTATTTGTTTTGGATTCTTTTTTTAATCAACATATATAATATCAAACTCCTGAAATCAATAAATATTTCAAAACTTTAAAAGCATAAGATAGTGAGAAGAAGGGCTTCTAAATTGTAGCTTCAGCATTTTTTAAGAATATCTGTGGACTATTAATTATAATTTTATTACTTTTTATGACTGATCTGTGTGACAAATTTAAGGGTCCATTTCAAATATTTTTAAATGACTCCAGTCAATTTCTCAAAAGCTGATGTCTTTCGGGAGGCATCCAATACGTGGAACTCAAGTGAAAAGTTATTTCAAATCCAGCACAGACATAAGTTATGCATCTTTCTAGGCTTGCATCTTTTCCATGTGCTTCTGGGAAAATACTTGTTTGTTATAGAGAGGGGTATGTGAATACACCCTGTCATTGCTGACAGGAATGGTAAGTGCACTCACACCTAATTCAAAGCCCTTTTCCAGCTTTGAATCTGAATATTACACACCAAGACTTCTTCCCATATATGACAAATTTAAACACTTAGATCTTTTGGGGTGCGAGGAAAGGATTGCTACCAAATGAGCAGAAATGAATGACTACCATGAATCTATTTTCCTGATGATTTGCTCATCGTGGAATATATTCTTCAGAGGGTTTAGGCACCAAGTAAAGAAAGTGCTTTTAATTTTTTTCCCAGATCTTTAAACTATTACTATTTATCTCAATTTTTATAAATGGGAATGTACTATTTTTATTTATTTTTAATAATATTACCTTCAAACCCTCAATCCAGGATGATTAATGCATACATTAAATCAAATCTTTAAAAACTGTATCAAAATATAATTGTATACCATAAAGATGAATAAATGATGGCATTAATATTGCAATTTTAAAATTAGGCCCGAGAAAGAACTGGAAACTAGTGCAAACCTTTCAAAGCTCACTAGATGATTTGGGGCCAGTCATCTCTCAGCCGAGGTACTTGTTTTAAGGAAAAATGAAGGAGAGAGAGTTATCTGAGTCTTTTGAGTTTTGGAGAACATACAAGATCAAGTATTGTTACAATATTGGATTTATTTGTTAATACACCGCTATAACATCTATGATGCAATACTTTCATTATTATATTTTCATTGCTGTATGCCATTTTAGTCATATTCAGAAAGTTAAATCTACAGAGATAAGACAGAATCATAAAACTGGTCTTCTAACAGTACCATGACCTTTATTAAATTTTATTTTTTGTTAACAGATATATTGTTTAATGTAGGTCTGTAGGCAAAGGTCTGGTTTTTCCTTTAATGCATTGGGTCTTTTTTAATGTAAAAACTCTCTGAGATTTTTAAAATTAATTTGTTTTATATAAATGTGATAAAATAAAGATAGGACAATTTAAAAAAAATAGTTTGGCACTGGATATTCTGACATTGTTTACCCAAAAAAGGATTTTTCACAGGAACATAGAATATGATTCTACATACAGAATATAATAATTTGCTTTGCATAAAGCAAACTCTTGTTTTATAAATAACGGCTGTTCTTGTCGTTGTAAGCCATCTGAACCATACGGTGAACTGGGATACACATATTTTTAATGGCCCAGGAATCACAAATTGTGCAAGATGTTACATCTGTCCATGGTGCTGTGAACTGTTAATTCAAAACAATATCCCTGACATGCTACATGATTAACTTTGAAAGTAAAAGAAACACAGATGTTCAAAAAAAAAAAATGCACCCAAAGTCCAATAGATATTTTCATCAGTTAGGCTAAAGCTAAAGGATAGTTCTTTAGGTTTCATCCTTAGTATGTGTTGCTCCTGATATGGAGAACATGGAACAGAAAATTGGGAAATCTGCCTAAAGAGGAAATGGCTCCAGGAATTTCAATGGCTAATTTCCTAAAGAAAGGTTTCTCTTAAAGAGAAACTACTTGAAAATACAGTGTTCTGATTTAACTTCTGTGACAATAGTTTTCTAAGTATGAGTGGTCCTTGTTACCCATCGTTTGTCTTCCATTTCATGTGCCCGTGGTTAGAAAAGTGGTTAGAAAATGCAAACCAGATCTTGCTATCTATATGAATTTCACACTTCTTTGGGTTCGATGCATTTAATACACATGCAAATTGGTAGATAGATACTTATGGCTGCTTTGGGTATTTATGATTTCAATACTCCTGGTTTCATTAGCTACAGTTTAGCTGGAAAGGAATCCCTACACTAAATTAAATAAGGAAATTTCCACCACTTATTTGCCTCGATGTTGGGACGTAAAAATGTAAGCCTAGAATTCGTATCACGACATCACCACATGCATGACATTTTTGTATCCACATGGCTTGCTGAGGACACTGTTGTTTTGTGAAGACTTTTAGAAGGCAGGCATTATAGGAAAGTGGAAATGGTGCTTGAGAGAACTGCATTTCTTAGGAAGTCTTAGGATTCAAGTATTGGTAAGTTTCTCATTATATATTATGACTGCTTTTTACCATCTTCACAATAACAAAAAAAAATGCACCAAATAAATGAGTGAAGAGAATGGCAACAGCAATTTACATTCCTGAAAATCAAACACTGGATTTTCAATATATCTTATTGCATTGAGTGCTACAGATCCTGGCAATCTGTAGATATCCCGAAAATAGTCACTGATATTTAATAGCTTGTCAAATATCTTCCACAGATTGTCAACATTTGTAAGGATTTTGTGGTTAGAATGTAAAAAAGAATGGATGATTTCTGTTTTACAGTAATTCTTGAATGCCACCTGCTGGGCTGCTACTAAAATGGCTGAGGAGATCCTTCAAGCTTATCCCTCTTTCCTAATTTTTGCTTATTGTATTCTTGTACAGCTTTTTCCATAATACCACTATACTCAAAATCTGCCATCAATTTGACTTATGCAGGTTGTAGAGAATGAAAAGGTTATGATTTAAACAAACGAATACTACCATATAACCCAATAACCCATTTCAGTTTTCAGTGGTAAAAAGCTATTTAATGAATGTTTTAATACATGCTTGGCACAAAACATTTGCTAACAAAAATGAAGATTAATAATTTAAATAAAATGTACATTCAATGGTTATTTTGGCAATTCTATTCTGACCGGTGATATAATTCTATTCTGACCGGTGATACAGTTTTTAGGTTAGAAGACATGACTTTTTGGCAGCCTTTAACCCTCAGTGTTGACAATTCAGCTTAATTTTTAATGTTATAAAGCTCTGGTTCATTAGGATAACATTTCTTCTTATTGATAAATTGTTGTGGGTTTAAATTAGTAAAAAATATTGGTTTCTTTCATATAAATTATTTGAACAAAACAAAAATAGATTCTGCTAAACAGATTAAAGCAGAAAAGGGTGGAACCAAAGAATATTCAACTTATAAAGACTGCAAAACATATAAAACAAACAACAATAAGAACAAACTTAATATATAAAATAACGTTTAAAAGATAGAAACCAAGAATTGTATTGAATTAAGCAGTTGGACTTTGTACTGTAGTTAATATACCGTTGGAAATTGTCATTCATTTCCAAATGTCTCTTGTATTATTATCATGGTCTATCAATTCCATCATCAGACTGCATAAAGAGTGCAACTTTATCTTCAGTGGTTCCTGGAATAAATAAACAGGCAAAACTTTAGAGCTTTCTTAAAGAACAGATGACACCATCAAAGATGATCACTACAGATTTTCTTGTCTTCCCGAACCACTTAATGCGATCAGAGAATTAAAATTTCAACAAGTCATTTAATGATGCCTGAGCTGTAAGAACTGTAACACCCAGGTTAGGTTTCTTGGTTTCATAGTTATATGCGCAGTAGTGTTTTTCTACGCTGCATATTCTTGAATAGGCTTCTTTGGCCTAAGTGATCAAGTAAATTTATTAGCAGCAATGAGGTCACTGTAATTTTCAATAAATAGTGACTTGCTGATTTATATCAAAAGATCCATAAAGCAGTAAACAATACCATTTACATTTAATTAGTTTTATTGAACCAGAAGCAATTTTATTTGTAATGAACTACATGTTATGATTAAGGATGTATTTTAATGATCTTTAAGTAAGGTGAACAAATGTTGCCCTTGACCTAATAGAGGAAGTTTTTCTATATTATTGATAACTCCAGAGTGATTTCTAAATTATTATTTTAGAAGGAAGGAAAGCAGTGTTATTATTGTACCATCTTTTAATTGTTTTCAGGATCTATGGAAATACTTCGATGTATCCTTGCAAAATAGTTTGCTGAGATTCTTCATCTTAGTTATAAGCAATTACAAAATCATGGTTAAAATTATATATACTTGCAATATAAAGTGTTGTCAATTTCCCATGCATAGAAAATCTTAGTATTTGCATACAAATACGTATGCATTTCTGGCTCACATAAAGAGGCAATGCAAAATAGTTAACACTATTTTAAAGATTCCATAGTGTAAATATAAATGACTTTAAAATGGAAATATATAATTAGTAGAGGGCAATAATTAATTTGTTTATTTCAAATTTAGTTATATTTAAATATGTCATGGGTGCTTTTACACATACCTAATTTTTATAGATCAAAATAGCATTCTTTTTGTTCTTGAGACAGTTTTGGACACCGAATATTTTAAATCATCTCATTTGCTTAAATCATCTCATTTGCTTCTAGATGAACAATTTTTGCAAAGCGTGGAGTCTGTAAAGAAAGAAAACTTTCGTGCTTGGCTCACTTCATTAATAGTTTTTATTGTATTATGAGTATGTGTGTGGTATTAGTTTTCTGCCGTACTGAGACTCCTATTTTTCTGTGAACAATAAAGCACATAATAGCCTGGATTATCTAAATTGTAGGTGATAACAGATTGAGAAGAAATGAATGATGCAGATATAGGACACCGCATGTGTATTAGGTTCATATGAATTATTTCTCAAGAGGCTGATGAAAACTAACTTTGAAGAACAAGAATGCATTGAATGGAAGCTTGTGTGAAAGCTTACAATAAATGGTTGATGATTTAGCATTAGAACAGCTGATTTGTAGTGGAAGATGTTGAAATATGATTTGTGCCCTTAAAATATGAATAAAATAGTTGAATAAACTAGTATACATAATTAATCAGAACCTGAAATGAAAAGTATAGTTAGAATTACATTCTTTTAAAATTAAAATGGAACACATACACACACACATTTGGTTACTTAGTTGACTTACCACTTTTATTCAGGTACCTAATCCAGGTACCTTTGAGCATAGTATACTTGTAGCACTATCTATACTAAATGAATTATCCATGATATAGGCAGGAAAGCTCTATATTTCTATATCCCCATTTTAAAAAGGAGAGGGATTGCAGAAACAAGCAGAAGGATGAACCATTACAGATCCTTGGGTGAGAACTGTTACTTGTAATCCCGGATGAGTCTTCCAAGTGAAGTGAGGGAATTTCATGTTGAAATCTGTTCCTAAGGATACTTACTTGCTGGATATACTTGCTGGTATAGAGAATAAATGCAGCTAGCCATTTACTGTGTGGGCACAAGGAAAACCACTAATCTACATCTGTGTTTACTAAATGTAAATATAAAACATAATAACAACCTAATCAAATGCAGTGTTATGCAACACAGCTTTCATAAATAATCTCATGAATAAAGGCTTAGTTGGCCTTTAGAAATATTAAGGCTGTAAACGTAACACTATATTCTAAAGTGTTGAAAATTAAACAGCTGACTTAGCTAGAAATAATTTTTATGGACATTTTCAGGGAAGCTAGACCATAAAAAACTGTTAGGAATTATTGAATATCATGTTCTTCACCAAGGTTAGGTTCTCCATTTGGAAATTTTTGGACCTTAGACTATTGGTATGAACTCCTATATACATTGTGCATACATATGCGTATGTATTTCAGATATTTTTCAACTACCATAGCAATTTCATATGATTTCAACTTAAGTTTTTAGGCTGCCCGGAATTATCTTGTAGAGGAGAGGGGCAGCAAAAAATGTAATAAATAAAAAGGTTTTTAGATCCATACATGAGATTGGTCTTGTTCATTCCACATTTCTACAAGCAACCTTGGTGCTTTAACTTTGAACCCCTCCTTATGTAAATATCATTCTTGCAGGATCAGGCATCATAGTCTCTTATGGTTATGCTTTAGAGAGAAGCATGTTGTAAATAGTTGTAAAGATGCCAGGCATTTATAGAACTGACTTATTAAAATTATTTTTCTAACTAGTAAATGTTAAAAAGGCTGCCAATTCTGAGTCTAAAGAAGCATCAACCTTGAAGACTCTCATTTGTCAGTCTTATGTATAATGTTAATAATAATAATAATAATAAATTTTATTTGTATACCGCCCTCTCCCGAAGGACTCAGGGTGGTTCACAGCCTATTAAAACAATATACATAGAAACATATAAATACGTTTAAAAATAAATTAAATAAACATTCGGCTGCTAAAACCCCTTTAAAAAAAACCCCAAGTCTTCTAAAATTTATAAAATCAGGCAAGGCCGGCTTGCCGGAACAGATGGGTCTTGAGGTCTCGGCGGAAGGTCCTGAGGTCGGGGGCTGTCCTGAGTTCTAATGGGAGGTCATTCCAGAGAACTATTGCTCCCACAGAGAACGCCCTCCCCCTGGGGGTCGCCAGCCGGCATTGCTTGGCAGACGATGTTGTAGAGAACCACAGATATTAGTTATAGTACAAGTTACATTAGTCGCATTATTCCTTGAAATCATTAAAGGACAGACTCACACACCATTTGGCCAAATAGTGTGTTAAGGGCCCCATTGTATTACCGTTCATAGTAACAATTTTACTTGGTGCCCTACATATTTATTTTGGGCTGTCTTAATTGTCTTTATGTTTTATGATGTATGCAGCCCAGAGTCACTTGTTGAAATGAAATCAACTAAATGAGTAAAGAAACATCATTACAAAAATGACACAATGGTACTTTCATTTCTGGCATCTGGAGTTCATTCCATCGAGGCCTACTACTGTGTTTCCCTGAAAATAAGACAGGGCCTTATATTTTTCCCAAAATATGGCCTTGGCCTTATTATCGGGTGGGGGGGCTTATTATTTTGGGTGTGCAGTAGGTGGCGAGCATGGAACTGGATGTCCCATCGCTGCCACGTCCCCTCCCTGTTCTTGGCGCCGGCTGAGTGGCTAGCCCGCCACCACCACCTCGTGGAGCAGGACTCTGCAAGGCTTGTTGTGCTGTTGCATTCACAAACTGCAGGACTGCCACGAACTTCATCATATGGGCACAGCTAGAGTCCTGCTGCCGTTAGTGCATGCAAAGACACAACAAGCCTTTCAGAGTGCAGCTCCATGAGGCAGCAGTGGTGGCGTGACGAGTCTCACAAACTCATTTCTGGCAGGTGGAAAGTTGAGCCACGAGACGGGCATCCTACCTGACACTTGTAGCTCTGTTGCGTTCCTGTCAAGAGAAGCCCATTGTAAAAGAAACCTTCTCGCAAGTTCAATCAAACTTCTCAAACTCGCAAGGAGTTTTCTTTTACAATGGGCTTCTCTGGAAAAAATGCTGAGGAACACGACAGAGCTGCAAGCGTCAGGTAGGACGCGCATCTCATGGTGGGGTGCAATTTGGGGGTGGAAGGTGGGGTGGGGTAGGCCGTGAGACACGTGTCCTACCTGGAGCTTGTAGCTCTGTCGCGTTTCTCGGGGAGAGAGAGAGAGAGAGAGAGAGAGAGGCAGGTGTGTGTGCACCCCATAAGACTGGCTCGGCTCCTCTGGGCTCTACCTATGGTAATTTGAAACGTGCTCCTGCCTGCGAGGTGTCGGCTCCCGGCCGGGAGAGTGAGACCGAGAGCAAGTAAGAGGCGGGTGCGCACGCACCACGTGGGACTGGCTCAGCTCTGGGCTTACTTTGGCAGCATTTTGAAACGCGCTCCTGCCTGCAAGGAGGCGGCAAGGCAGAAATCGAGGCTCGACGCCTCTTTCTTGCAGGCAGGAGCGTGTTTCAAAACAATGCCGGAGGCAGAGCCCAGAGCAGCCGAGCCAGTCCCCCGGGGGGGTGCGCACCCACCTATCACTTGCTCTTGGTGTCTCTCTTCCAGCCAAAAGAGTGCAAGCCACAAAAAGAGCAGCTCCTGGCATGTCTCCCTCTTTTCCCGGAAAGTCATTGGGAGGGTCTTATTTAGGGGAGGGTTATTTCAGTGCATCCGCTAAAAAGCCTGATTGGCCTTATTAAGGGAACATGAATTATTTTCGGGGAAACACAGTAAATCCAAGTTTAGTAGGCACTGAATTCAGGTACTGAATTGCCTTTGTTCCCGCCTTCAGTGGTGATAATAATCTGATGAGGTTGGGGGCTTGTTGTTTTGAAAATTAAAATTTCCAATTGGCAGGCAGTATTTAGTAGGAGATGCAGATAGGACTCCTTAGTCTGGAGTTGGGCCTTCATGGAAGGTTTGTGGGGAGGGGGGAAACAGGTAAGGTATGGTAAAAGGCAGATCATACTAAAAAAAATACATACCTTTTACTAGTGTTGTGTTTCAATCCCCTGTTCATCCAACCTGGCTTTTGACTGTTGTTGCTGAATGCCAGGACAGCCTGCAATAAAACTCATGTCATCTGGTATACATTACCGAGACCTGGGTGGACACTGAGTGAAGTATCTCCCTGCTGAAAGATGTGCCCACCTGAGTTTTGGGTGTAGCAGCTGTTGAGAGTCCAGGGCAGCAAGGAGGTAGACATTGTTATTGAAGATACTTTGGAGACAATCAGAGACTATCTCACAGGAAGTGTAACTCTGTTTATTAGAATCAGTTGGGACTACTGTTATGATAGCAGCCTCCCTACTATGCAGCAACCACCACCCCTTCCCAGTCCCTCAGCTCCTGGACTGTGTAACCAGACTGGTAGTTAGACTTCATCTTGTGGAACCCATTATGTGGGGATTTTCCTTGCCAATGTGGAACATGTTCTACAATGAGATTAAATTGTCCCCAGTCCTGCTCATTGTTTATAAGACTCTTAAAATGTAGGTGTTTTGCTGGGCATGGAGGTTGAAATGTTAGAGCCCATGATGTGGTTATTATTTTCTAGATATATTCATTCAAGATTTATAAGATAGATAATTAAGACAACACAACTCAGACTAACTCTGGATAGTGTACCATAAAGACACAATCAAAAAGAAGAGAATCATAAAGAAAACAAACTGGTTATTTGATTTGGTTCCTTGGCTGTCTATGAATAACTTGTTATATTGTTTTTAAATGTTTTAAGCCATTCAGAGTCATTAACTGTGAGCTGGGCAGTTACATAAATTTCAAAAATAAATAAATGAATACAATCTCTAAGTTCTGAAGTGTTTCAAATTGAGCTTTGCAATAAGCACAAGAGCTAATACATGTAATCTAACAGATCACAATTACCCGCAGTAATAGGTAACTGCTTGCATATTTCAAACAATTTGTATGCAGGTATACATATTAGTTTTGTTACTTCTACATCAGGATTAGATATAATTTGGACATTGAAGGACTGCTGTATAGTGATGGGAATTGATTTAGTCCTTTAGCAAGTATTTCAAACAAGAGAAGATGTTCAGAAAGTAGGAATAGACTTTGTGTTGTAGGCATCAAAAGTATGATTTCCATTTTTTTTTGTTATTCAGGCATCATAATAATGTTAATAATGAAGATAAGCTAAATGTATTGACATTCTATTTTTTTAATTACTTGAGGACAGTCCATGAAAAATCACATAAATTATGCCTGTAGTAGTTGTTTCTCAACCTTGGCAGTTTGAAGATATGTGGACTTCAACTCCCAGAATTCCCCAGCCAGTGTTGGGAATTTCCAGAATTCTGGGCGTTGCTGGCTGGAGAATTCTGGGAGTTGAATTCCACACATCTTCAAACTGCCAAGGTTGAGAAACACTGCTGTAGT